>JANJXV010001211.1:0-173164 GCA_024803745.1 Megascapheus bottae | reverse complement strand
GAATGGAGGTGTGTGAAGTCACAGAATGGAAGTGGGTGAACTCACATTGGAGGTGTTTGAAGTCACAGAAGGGAGGTGTGTGAAGTCAGAAGGGAGGTGTGTGAAGTCACAGAATGGAGATGTGTGAACTCAGAGTGGAGGTGTGGGAAGTCACAGAATGGAGGTCTGTGAAGTCATAGAATGGAGGTGTGTGAGGTCATAGAATGGATGTGTGTGAAGTCACTGAATGGAGGTGTGTGAAGTCAGAATGGAGGTGTGAAGTCATAGAATAGAGGTGGGTGAAGTCATAGAAAGGAGTTGTGGGAAGTCATAGAATAGAGGAGTGTGAAGTCATAGAATGGAGGTGAGTGAAGTCACAGATTCGAGGTCTGTGAAGACATAGAATGGAGCTGTGTGATGTCAGAATTGAGGAGTGTGAAGTCCTAGAATGGACGTGTGTGAACTCATAGAATGGAGGTGTGTGACGTCACAATGGAAGTGTGTGAAGTCACAGAATGGAGGTGTGTGAAGTCATATATTGGAGGTGTGTGAAGCCAGAATGGAGTTGTGTGAAGTCACAGAATGGAGGTGTGTGAACTCAGAATGGAGGTGTTTGAAGTCATAGACGGAGGTGTGTGAAGTCACAGTATGGAGGTGTGTGAAATCATAGAATGGAATTTTGTGAATTCACAGAATGGAGCTGTGTGAAGTCAGAATGGAGGTGTGTGAACTCATAGAATGGACGTGTGTGAAGTCACAATGGAGGTGTGTGAAGACATAGAATGGAGGTGTGTGAACTCATAGAATGGATGTTTCTGAATTAAGAATGAAGGTGTGTGAAGTCATGGAATGGCGGTGTGTGAAGTCAAAATGGAGGTGTGTGAACTCATAGAATGGAGGTGTGTGAAGACACAGAATGGAGGTGTGTGAAGTCATAGAATGGAGGGGTGTGAAGTCAGAATGGAGGTGTGTGAAGTCACAGAATGGAGTTGTGTGAACTCAGAATGGAGGTGTGTGAATTCACAGAATGGAGGTTTGTGAAGGCATAGAATGGAGTTGTGTGAGGTCATAGAATGGATGTTTCTGAAGTAAGAATGAAGGTGCATGAAGTCATGGAATGGAGGTGTGTGAAGTCATAGAATGGAGGTGTGTGAAGTAAAGTATGGAGGTATCTGAAGTCAGAATGGAGGTGTGAAGTCATCTAATAGAGGTGGGTGAAGTCATAGAAAGGAGGTGTGGGAAGTCATAGAATGGAGCAGTGTGAAGTCATAGAGTGGAGGTGAGTGAAGTCACAGATTCGAAGTCTGTGATGTCATAGAATAGAGGTGTGTGAAGTCAGAATGGAGGTGTGTGAAGTCATAGAATGGAGGTATGTGAACTCATAGAATGGAGGTTTGTGATGTCACAATGGAAGTGTGTGAAGTCACAGAATGGAGGTGTGTGAAGTCATACATTGGTGTCTGAGGTCAGAATGGAGGTGTGTGAAGTCACAGAATGGAGGTGTGTGTACTCAGATTGGAGGTGTGTGAAGTCATACATGGAGGTGTGTGAAGTCATAGTATGGAGTTGTGTGAAATCTTAGAATGGAGTTTTGTGAATTCACAGAATGGAGGAGTGTGAAGTCAGAATGGCGAAGTGTGAAGTCATGGAATGGAGGTGTGTGAAGTCATAATGGAGGAGTGTGAAGACATAGAATGGAGGTGTGTGAAGTCACAGAATGGAGGTGTGTGAAGTCATATAATGGAGGTGTGTGAAGTCATAGAATGGATGTTTGTGAAGTAAGAATGAAGGTGTGTGAAGTCATAGAAGGGAAGTGTGTGAAGTCACAGAATGGAGGTGTGTGACGTCATAGAATGGAGCTGTGTGAATTCAGAATGGAAGTGTGTGAAGTGATACAATAGAGGTGTGTGCAGTCATAGAATGGATGTTTCTGAAGTAGGAATGAAGGTGTGTGAAGTCATAGAATGGAGGTGTGTGAAGTCAAAATGGAGGTTTGTGAACTCAAACAATGGAGGTGTGTGAAGTCATGGAATGGAGGTGTGTGAAGTCCAAGAAGGGAGGTGTGTGAAGTCAAACAATGGAGGTGTGTGAAGTCACAGAATGGAGGTCTGTGAAGTCACAGAATGAAGGTGTGTGAAGTCACAGAATGGAGGTGTTTGAAGTCAAAATTGCGGTGTGTGAATTCACAAATGGAGGTGTGTGAAGTCAGAATGGAGCTGAGTGAAGTCATAGAATGGAGGTGTGTGAAGTCACAATGCAGGTGTGTGAACTCATAGAATTGAGGTGGGTGAAGTCACAATGCAGGTGTGTGAAGTCATAGAATGGAGGTGTGTGAAGTCATAGAATGTAGGTGGTGAAGTCATGGAATGGAGGTGTGTGAACCCAGATTGGAGGTGTGTGAAATCACAGAAGGGAGGTGTGTCAACTCAGAAACTAGGTGTGTGAAGTCATAGAATGGAGGTGTGTGAAGTCACAGAATGAAGGTGTGTGAAGTCATAGAAGGACGTGTCTGAAGTCATAGAATGGAGGTGTGTGAAGACACAGAATGGAGGTGTGTGAACTCAGAGAAGAGGTGTGTGAAGTCACAGAATGGAGGTGTGTGAAGTCATAGAATGGAAGTGTGTGAAGTCATAGAATGGAGGTGTGTGAAGACAGAATGGAGGTGTGTGAAGTCACAGAATGGAGGTGTGTGAACCCAGAATGGAGGTGTGTGAAGTCACAGAATGTTGGTTTGTGAAGTCATAGAATGGAGGTGTATGAAGTCATAGAATGGATGTTGCTGAAGTAAGAATGAAGGTGTGTGAAGTCATAGAATGGAGGTGTCTGAAGTCATAGAATGGATGTTGCTGAAGTAAGAATGAAGGTGTGTGAACTCATAGAATGGAGGTGTATGAACTCATAGAATGGAGGTGTGTGAATTCATGGAACGGAGGTGTGTGAAGTCAAAGAATGGAGGTGTATGATGTCAAACAATGGAAATGTGTGAAGTCATAGAATGGAGGTGTGTGAAGTCTTAGAATGGAGGCGTGTGAAGTCATAGAATGGAGGTGTGTGAGGTCACAGAAGGGAGGTGTGTGAAGTCACAGAATGGAGGGGTGTGAAGTCAAAGAATGGAGGAATGTGAAGTCACAGAATGGAGATGTGTGAAGTGAGAACACAGGTGTGCAAAGTCATAGAATGGAGGTGTGTGAAGTCAGAATGGAGCTCTGTGAACTCATAGAATGTAGGTGTGAGAAGTCACAACGGAGATGTGTGAAGTCATAGAATGGTGGTTTTTGAAGTCACAGAATGGAGGTGTGTGAAGTCATAGAATGGAGGTGTGTGAAGTTAGATTAGAGGTATGTGAAATCACAAAATGGAGGTGTGTCAAATCAGAAATGAGGTATGTGAAGTCATAGAATGGAGGTGTGTGAAGTCACAGAATGGCGGTGTGTGAATTCATAGAAGGGAGGTGTGCGAAGTCACAGAATGGAAGTGTGTGAAGTCAAAATGGAGGTGTGTGAAGTCAGAGAATGGAGGTGTGTGAAGTCAATGAATGGACTTGTGTGAAGCCAAAATTGTGGTGTGTGAAGTCAAAGAATGGATGTGTGTGAAGTCACAGAATGGAGGTGTGTGAAGTCAAAATGGAGGTGTGTGAAGTCTAAGAATGGATGTGTGTGAACTCATAGAATGGAGGTGTATGAAGTCATGCAATGGAGGTTTGTGAAGTCAAACATTGGAAGTGTGTGAAGTTACAGAATGGAGGTGTGTGAAGTCATAGAATGTAGGTGTGTGACGTCAGAGAATGGAGGTGTGTGAAGTCAGATTGCAGGTGTGTGAAGTCATAGAATGGAGTTGTGTGAAGTCATAGAATGGAGGTGTGTGAAGTCATAGATTGGAAGTGTGTGAAGTCATAGATTGGAGGTGTGTGAAGTCACAGAGGGAGGTGTGTGAAGTCAAAGAATGGAGTTCTGTGAAGTCACAGTGGAGGTGTGTGATGTCATAGAATGGAGGTGTGTGAAGTCAAAGAATGGAGGTGTGTGAAGTCATAGAATGGAGGTGTGTTAAGTCACAGCATGGAGGTGTGTGAAGTCAGAATGGAGATGTGTGAAGTCATAGAATGGAGGTGTGTGAAGTCACAATGCAGGTGTGTGAACTCAAAGAATGGAGGTGGGTGAAGTCACAATGCAGGTGTGTGAAGTCATAGAATGGAGTTGTGTGAACTCAGAATGCAGGTTTGTGAAGTCATAGAATGGAGGTGTGTGAAGTCACAGAATAGAGGTGTGTGAAGTCATACAATGGAGGTGTGTGAAGTCACAGAATGGAGGTGTGTGAATTCACAGAATGGAGGTGTTTGAAGTCATAGAATGGATGTGTGTAGTCACAGAATGGAGGTGTGTGAAGTAACAGAATGGAGGTGTGTGAAGTCACAGAATGGAAGTGGGTTAACTCACAATGGAGGTGTGTGAAGTCACAGAAGGCAGGTGTGTGAAGTCAGAAGGGAGGTGTGTGAAGTCACAGAATGTTGATGTGTGAACTCAGAATGGAGGTTTGTGAAGTCATAGAATGGAGGTGTGTGAGGTCATAGAATGGATGTTTCTGAAGTAAGAATGAAGGTGTGTGAAGTCATAGAATGGAGGTGTGTGAAGTCATAGAATGGAGGTGTGTGAAGACACAGAATGGATGTGTGTGAAGTCAGAATGGAGGTGTGAAGTCATAGAATAGAGGTGGGTGAAGTCATAGAAAGGAGTTGTGGGAAGTCATAGAATAGAGGAGTGTGAAGTCATAGAATGGAGGTGAGTGAAGTCACAGATTCGAGGTCTGTGAAGTCATAGAATGGAGCTGTGTGATGCCAGAATTGAGGAGTGTGAAGTCCTAGAATGGAAGTGTGTGAACTCATAGAATGTAGGTGTGTGACGTCACAATGGAAGTGTGTGAAGTCACAGAATGGAGGTGTGTGAAGTCATATATTGGAGGTGTATGAAGTCAGAATGGAGGTGTGTGAAGTCACAGAATGGAGGTGTGTGAACTCAGAATGGAGGTTTTTGAAGTCATAGATGGAGGTGTGTGATGTCACAATGGAAGTGTGTGAAGTCACAGAATGGAGGTGTGTGAAGTCATACATTGGTGTGTGAAGTCAGAATGGAGGTGTGTGAAGTCACAGAATGGAGGTGTGTGAACTCAGATTGGAGGTGTGTGAAGTCATAGATGGAGGTGTGTGAAGTCATAGTATGGAGTTGTGTGAAATCATAGAATGGAGTTTTGTGAATTCACAGAATGGAGGAGTGTGAAGTCAGAATGGCGCAGTGTGAAGTCATAGAATGGAGATATGTGAAGTTAGAATGGAGGTGTTTGAACTCATAGAATGGAGGTGTGTGAAGTCATAATGGAGGTGTCTGAAGACATCGAATGGAGGTGTGTGAAGTCACAGAATGGAGGTGTGTGAAGTCATAGAATGGAGGTGCGTGAAGTCATAGAATGGAGGTGTGTGAAGTCATAGAATGGATGTTTCTGAAGTAAGAATGAAGGTGTGTGAAGTCATAGAATGGAGGTGTGTGAAGTCATAGAATGGATGTTTCTGAAGTAAGAATGGAGGTGTGTGAAGTCACAGAATGGAGGTGTGTGAAGACAGAATGGAGGTGTGAAGTCATAGAATGGGGGTGGGTAAAGTCATGGAAAGGAGGTGTGGGAAGTCATAGAATGGAGGTATTTGAAGTCAGAATGGAGGTGTGTGAACTCATAGAATGGAGGTGTGTGAAGTCACAATGGAGGTGTGTGAAGTCATAGAATGGAGGTATTTGAAGTCAGAATGGAGGTGTGTGAACTCATAGAATGGAGGTGTGTGAAGTCACTGAATGGAGGTGTGTGAAGTCACAGAATGGAGGTGTGTGAACTCAGAATGGAGGTGTGAGAAATCACAGAATGGAGGTGTGTGAAGTCATAGAATGGAAGTGTGTGAAGTCATAGAATAGAGGTTTGTGAAGTAAGAAGGGAGGTGTGTGAAGTCACCGAATGGAGTTGTGTGAACTCAGAATGGAGGTGTGTGAATTCACAGAATGGAGGTTTGTGAAGTCATAGAATGGAGTTGTGTGAGGTCATAGAATGGATGTTTCTGAAGTAAGAATGAAGGTGTGTGAAGTCATAGAATGGAGGTGTGTGAAGTCATAGAATGGAGGTGTTTGAAGTCACAGAATGGAGGTATCTGAAGTCAGAATGGAGGTGTGAAGTCATCTAATAGAGGTGGGTGAAGTCATAGAAAGGAGGTGTGGGAAGTCATAGAATGGAGCAGTGTGAAGTCAAAGAGTGGAGGTGAGTGAAGTCACAGATTCGAGGTCTGTGAAGTCATAGAATAGAGGTGTGTGAATTCAGAATGGAGGTGTTTGAAGTCATACATTGGTGTGTGAAGTCAGAATGGAGGTGTGTGAAGTCACAGAATGGAGGTGTGTGAACTCAGATTGGAGGTGTGTGAAGTCATAGATGGAGGTGTGTGACGTCATAGTATGGAGTTGTGTGAAATCATAGAATGGAGTTTTGTGAATTCACAGAATGGAGGAGTGTGAAGTCAGAATGGCGGAGTGTGAAGTCATAGAATGGAGGTGTGTGAAGTTAGAATGGAGGTGTGTGAACTCATAGAATGGAGGTGTGTGAAGTCATAATGGAGGTGTCTGAAGACATAGAATGGAGGTGTGTGAAGTCACAGAATGGAGGTGTGTGAAGTCATAGAATGGAGGTGTGTGAAGTCATAGAATGGATGTTTGCGAAGTAAGAATGAAGGTGTGTGAAGTCATAGAATGGAAGTTTGTGAAGTCACAGAATGGAGGTGTGTGATGTCATAGAATGGAGCTGTGTGAATTCAGAATGGAGGTGTGTGACGTCATAGAATGGAGGTGTGTGCAGTCATAGAATGGATGTTTCTGAAGTAGGAATGAAGGTGTGTGAAGTCATAGAATGGAGGTGTGTGAAGTCAAAATGGAGGTTTGTGAACTCAAAGAATGGAGGTGTGTGAAGTCATGGAATGGAGGTGTGTGAAGTCCAAGAATGGAGGTGTGTGAAGTCAAACAATGGAGGTGTGTGAAGTCACAGAATGGAGGTGTGTGAAGTCACAGAATGGAGGTGTGTGAAGTCAAAATGGAGGTGTGTGAAGTCACAGAATGGAGGTGTGTGAAGTCACAGAATGGAGGTGTTTGAAGTCAAAATTGTGGCGTGTGAATTCACAAATGGAGGTGTGTGAAGTCAGAATGGAGCTGAGAGAAGTCATAGAATGGAGGTGGGTGAAGGCAGAATGGAAGTGTGTGAACTCGTAGAATGGAGGTGTGTGAAGTCAAAATGGAGGTGTGTGAACTCAGATTGGAGGTGTGTGAAATCACAGAAGGGAGGTGTGTCAACTCAGAAACTAGGTGTGTGAAGTCACAGAATGGAGGTGTGTGAAGTCACAGAATGAAGGTGTGTGAAGTCATAGAAGGAGGTGTCTGAAGTCACAGAATGGAGGTGTGTGAAGACACAGAATGGAGGTGTGTGAACTCAGAGAGGAGGTGTGTGAAGTCACAGAATGGAGGTGTGTGAAGTCATAGAATGGAAGTGTGTGAAGTCATAGAATGGAGGTGTGTGAAGTCAGAATGGAGGTGTGTGAAGTCACAGAATGGAGGTGTGTGAATCCAGAATGGAGGTGTGCGAAGTCACAGAATGGAGGTTTGTGAAGTCATAGAATGGAGGTGTATGAAGTCATAGAATGGATGTTGCTGAAGTAAGAATGAAGGTGTGTGAAATCATAGAATGGAGGTGTCTGAAGTCATAGAATGGATGTTGCTGAAGTAAGAATGAAGGTGTGTGAACTCATAGATGAAGGTGTATGAACTCATAGAATGGAGGTGTGTGAATTCATGGAACGGAAGTGTGTGAAGTCACAGAATGGAGGTCTGTAAAGTCACAGAGTGGAGGTGTGTGAAGTCACAGAATGGAGGGGTGTGAAGTCAAAGAATGGAGGAATGTGAAGTCACAGAATGGAGATATGTGAAGTGAGAATACAGGTGTGCGAAGTCATAGAATGGAGGTGTGTGAAGTCAGAATGGAGCTGTGTGAACTCATAGAATGGAGGTGTGTGAAGTCACAACAGAGATGTGTGAAGTCATAGAATGGTGGTTTTTAGTCACAGAATGGAGGTGTGTGAAGTCATAGAATGGAGGTGTGTGCAGTTAGATTAGAGGTATGTGAAGTCACAAAATGGAGATGTGTCAACTCAGAAATGAGGTATGTGAAGTCATAGAATGGAGGTGTGTGAAGTCACAGAATGGAAAGGGGTGAACTCAAAATGGAGGTGTGTGAAGTCACAGAATGGCGGTGTGTGAATTCATAGAAGGGAGGTGTGTGAAGTCATAGAATGGAGGGGTGTGAAGTCATAGAATGGAGGTGTGTTTAGTCATAGAATGGAGGTGTGGAAGCCACAGAATGGAGGTGTGTGAAGTCACAGAATGGAGGTCTGTGAACTGAGAATGGAGGTGTGTGAAGTCACAGAATGGAGGTGTGTGAAGTCATACAATGGAGGTGTGTGAAGTCACAGAATGGACGGGTGTGAATTCACAGAAGGGAGGTGTGTGAAGTCATAGAATGGAGGGGTGTGAAGTCACATAATTGAGGTGTGAGAAGTCACAGAATTGAGGTGTGTGAAGTCACAGAATGGAAGTGGGCGAACTCACAATGGAGGTGTGTGAAGTCAGAGAATGGAGGTGTGTGAATTCATAGAAGGGAGGTGTGTGAAGTCATAGAATGGAGGTGTGTGAAGTCACAGAATGGAAGTGTGTGAAGTCAAAATGGAGGTGTGTGAAGTCAGAGAATGGAGGTGTGTGAAGTCAATGAATGGACTTGTGTGAAGTCAAAATTGTGGTGTGTGAAGTCACACAATGGATGTGTGTGAAGTCACAGAATGGAGGTGTGTGAAGTCAAAATGGAGGTGTGTGAAGTCAAAGAATGGATGTGTTTGAAGTCATAGAATGGAGGTGTATAAAGTCATGGAATGGAGGTTTGTGAAGTCAAACATTGGAAGTGTGTGAAGTTACAGAATGGAGGTGTGTGAAGTCATAGTATGGAGGTGTGTGAAGTCAGAGCATGGAGGTGTGTGAAGTCAGAATGCAGGTGTGTGAAGTCATAGAATGGAGATGTGTGAAGTCATAGAATGGAGGTGTGTGAAGTCATTGATTGGAAGTGTGTGAAGTCATAGATTGGAGGTGTGTGAAGTCACAGAGGGAGGTGTGTGAAGTCACAGAATGGAGTTCTGTGAAGTCACAGTGGAGGTGTGTGAAGTCATAGAATGGAGGTGTGTGAAGTCAAAGAATGGAGGTGTGTGAAGTCATAGAATGGAGGTGTGTGAAGTCACAGCATGGAAGTGTGTGAAGTCAGAAGGAAGATGTGTGAAGTCATGGAATGGAGGTGTGTGTAGTCACAATGCAGGTGTGTGAACTCATAGAATGGAGGTGGGTGAAGTCACAATGCAGGTGTGTGAAGTCATAGAATGGAATTGTGTGAACTCAGAAAGGAGGTGTGTGAAGTCACAGAATACAGGTGTGTGAAGTCATACAATGGAGGTGTGTGAAGTCACAGAATGGAGGTGTGTGAATTCATAGAATGGAGGTGTGTGAAGTCATAGAATGGAGGTGTGTGAAGTCACATAATGGAGGTGTGTGAAGTAACAGAATGGAGGTGTGTGAAGTCACGGAATGGAAGTGGGTGAACTCACAATGGAGGTGTTTGAAGTCACAGAATGGAGGTTTGTGAAGTCATAGAATGGAGGTGTGTGAGGTCATAGAATGGATGTTTCTGAAGTAAGAATGAAGGTGTGTGAAGTCATAGAATGGAGGTGTGTGAAGTCATAGAATGGAGGTGTGTGAAGTCACAGAATGGAGGTGTGTGAAGTCAGAATGGAGGTGTGAAGTCATAGAATAGAGGTGGGTGAAGTCATAGAAAGGAGTTGTGGGAAGTCATAGAATAGGGGAGTGTGAAGTCATAGAATGGAGGTGAGTGAAGTCACAGATTCGAGGTCTGTGAAGTCAAAGAATGGAGCTGTGTGATGCCAGAATTGAGGAGTGTGAAGTCCTAGAATGGACGTGTGTGAACTCATAGAATGGAGGTGTGTGACGTCACAATGGAAGTGTGTGAAGTCACAGAATGGAGGTGTGGGAAGTCAGGGAATGGAGGTGTGTGAAGTAACAGAATGGAGGTCTGTGAAGTCACGGAATGGAGGTGTGTGAAGTCACAGAATGGAGGTGTGTGAACTCAGAATGGAGGTGTGAGAAGTCACAGAATGGATGTGTGTGAAGTCATAGAATGGAAGTGTGTGAAGTCATAGAATGGAGGTTTGTGAAGTAAGAATGGAGGTGTGTGAAGTCACCGAATGGAGTTGTGTGAACTCAGAATGGAGGTGTGTGAATTCACAGAATGGAGGTTTGTGAAGTCATAGAATGGAATTGTGTGAGGTCATAGAATGGATGTTTCTGAAGTAAGAATGAAGGTGGGTGAAGTCATAGAATGGAGGTGTGTGAAGTCACAGAATGGAGGTGTGTGAAGTCACAGAACGGAGGTATCTGAAGTCAGAATGGAGGTGTGAAGTCAACTAATAGAGGTGGGTGAAGTCATAGAAAGGAGGTGTGCGAAGTCATAGAATGGAGCAGTGTGAAGTCATAGAGTGGAGGTGAGTGAAGTCACAGATTCGAGGTCTGTGAAGTCATAGAATAGAGGTGTGTGAAGTCAGAATGGAGGTGTGTGAAGTCATAGAATGAAGTTATGTGAACTCATAGAATGGAGGTGTGTGATGTCACAATGGAAGTGTGTAAAGTCACAGAATGGAGGTGTGTGAAGTCATACATTGGTGTGTGAAGTCAGAATGGAGGTGTGTGAAGTCACAGAATGGAGGGGTGTGAACTCAGATTGGAGGTGTGTGAAGTCATAGATGGAGGTGTGTGAAGACATAGAATGGAGGTGTGTGAAGTCACAGAATGGAGGTGTGTGAAGTCATAGAATGGAGGTGTGTGAAGTCATAGGATGGATGTTTGTGAAGTAAGAATGAAGGTGTGTGAAGTCATAGAATGGAAGTGTGTGAAGTCACAGAATGGAGGTGTGTGAACGCATAGAATGGAGGTGTGTAAAGTCATAATGGAGGTGTGTGAAGACATAGAATGGAGGTGTGTGAAGTCACAGAATGGAGGTGTGTGAAGTCATAGAATGGAGGTGTGTGAAGTCATAGAATGGATGTTTGTGAAGTAAGAATAAAGGTGTGTGAAGTCACAGAATGGAAGTGTGTGAAGTCACAGAATGGAGGTGTGTGACGTCATAGAATGGAGCTGTGTGAATTCAGAATGGAGGTGTGTGAAGTCATAGAATGGAGGTGTGTGCAGTCATAGAATGGATGTTTCTGAAGTAGGAATGAAGGTGTGTGAAGTCATAGAATGGAGGTGTGTGAAGTCAAAATGGAGGTTTGTGAACTCAAAGAATGGAGGTGTGTGAAGTCATATAATGGAGGTGTGTGAAGTCCAAGAAGGGAGGTGTGTGAAGTCAAACAATGGAGGTGTGTAAAGTCACAGAATGGAGGTGTGTGAAGTCAGAGAATGAAGGTGTGTGAAGTCAAAATGGAGTTGTGTGAAGTCACAGAATGGAGGTGTGTGAAGTCCAGAATGGAGGTGTTTGAAGTCAAAATTGTGGTGTGTGAATTCACAAATGGAGGTGTGTGAAGTCAGAATGGATCTGAGTGAACTCATAGAATGGAGGTGGTTGAAGGCAGAATGGAAGTGTGTGAACTCGTAGAATGGAGGTGTGTGAGGTCATAATGGAGGTGTGTGAAGTCAAAGAATGGTGGTTTTTGATGTCAAAGACTGGAGGTGTGTGAAGTCATAGAATGGAGGTGTGTGAACTCAGATTGGAGGTGTGTGAAATCAAAGAAGGGAGGTGTGTCAACTCAGAAACGAGGTGTGTGAAGTCATAGAATGGAGGTGTGTAAAGTCACAGAATGACAGGGTGTGAAGTCATAGAAGGAGGTGTCTGAAGTCACAGAATGTAGGTGTGTGAAGACACAGAATGGAGGTGTGTGAACTCAGAGAGGAGGTGTGTGAAGTCACAGAATGGAGGTGTGTGAAGTCATAGAATGGAAGTGTGTGAAGTCATAGAATGGAGGTGTGTGAAGTCAGAATGGAGGTGTGTGAAGCCACAGAATGGAAGTGTGTGAACCCAGAATGGAGGTGTGTGAAGTCACAGAATGGAGGTTTGTGAAGTCATAGAATGGAGGTTTATGAACTCATAGAATGGATGTTGCTGAAGTAAGAATGAAGGTGTGTGAAGTCATAGAATGGAGGTGTCTGAAGTCATAGAATGGATGTTGCTGAAGTAAGAATGAAGGTGTGTGAACTCATAGAATGGAGGTGTATGAACTCATAGAATGGAGGTGTGGGAATTCATGGAATGGAGGTGTGTGAAGTCAAAGAATGGAGGTGTATGATGTCAAACAATGGAAGTGTGTGACGTCATAGAATGGAGGTGTGTGAAGTCTTAGAATGGAAGTGTGTGAAGTCATAGAATGGAAGTTTGTGAAGTCACAGAAGGGAGGTGTGTGAAGTCACAGAATGGAAGTGTGTAAAGTCACAGAGTGGAGGTGTGTGAAGGCACAGAATGGAGGGGTGTGAAGTCAAAGAATGGAGTCATGTGAAGTCACAGAATGGTGGTTTTTGAAGTCACAGAATGGAGGTGTGTGAAGTCATAGAATGGAGGTGTGTGAAGTTAGATTAAAGGTATGTGAAGTCACAAAATGGAGGTGTGTCAACTCAGAAATGAGGTATGTGAAGTCATAGAATGGAGGTGTGTGAAGTCACAGAATTGAGGTGTGTGAAGTCAGAATGGAGGTGTGTGAATTGAGAATGGAGGTGTGTGAAGTCAGAGAATGGACGTGTGTGAAGTCACAATGCAGGTGTGTGAAGTCATAGAATGGAGTTGTGTGAAGTCATAGAATGGAGGTGTGTGAACTCACAATATGGAGGTGTGTGAAGTCATATAATGGAGGTGTGTGAAGTCACAGAATGGAGGTGTGTGAACTCAGAATGGAGGTATGTGAAGTCACAGAATGGAGGTGTGTGAAGTCACAGAATGGTGGTGTGTGAAATCGTAGAATGGAGGTGTGTGAAGTCAGAGAATCAAGGTGTGTGAAGTCACAGAATGGAGGTGTGTGAACTCACAGTGGAGGTAGGTGAAGTCACAGAATGGAGGTGTGTGAAGTCATAGAATGTAGATGTGTGATGTCAGAATGGAGGTGTGTGAAGTCACAGAATCGAGGTGTGTGATGTCATAAATGTTGGTGTGTGAAGTCATAGAATGGAGGTGTGAAGTTATAGAATGGACGTGTGAAGTCACAGAATGGAGGTGTGTGAAGTCATAGAATGGTGGTTTTTGAAGTCACAGAATGGAGGTGTGTGAAGTCATAGAATGGAGGTGTGTGAAGTCAAAATGGAGGTGTGTGAAGTCAGAGAATGGAGGTGTGTGAAGTCAATGAATGGACTTGTGTGAAGTCAAAATTGTGGTGTGTGAAGTCACACAATGGATGTGTGTGAAGTCACAGAATGGAGGTGTGTGAAGTCAAAATGGAGGTGTGTGAAGTCAAAGAATGGATGTGTTTGAAGTCATAGAATGGAGGTGTATAAAGTCATGGAATGGAGGTTTGTGAAGTCAAACATTGGAAGTGTGTGAAGTTACAGAATGGAGGTGTGTGAAGTCATAGTATGGAGGTGTGTGAAGTCAGAGCATGGAGGTGTGTGAAGTCAGAATGCAGGTGTGTGAAGTCATAGAATGGAGATGTGTGAAGTCATAGAATGGAGGTGTGTGAAGTCATTGATTGGAAGTGTGTGAAGTCATAGATTGGAGGTGTGTGAAGTCACAGAGGGAGGTGTGTGAAGTCACAGAATGGAGTTCTGTGAAGTCACAGTGGAGGTGTGTGAAGTCATAGAATGGAGGTGTGTGAAGTCAAAGAATGGAGGTGTGTGAAGTCATAGAATGGAGGTGTGTGAAGTCACAGCATGGAAGTGTGTGAAGTCAGAAGGAAGATGTGTGAAGTCATGGAATGGAGGTGTGTGTAGTCACAATGCAGGTGTGTGAACTCATAGAATGGAGGTGGGTGAAGTCACAATGCAGGTGTGTGAAGTCATAGAATGGAATTGTGTGAACTCAGAAAGGAGGTGTGTGAAGTCACAGAATACAGGTGTGTGAAGTCATACAATGGAGGTGTGTGAAGTCACAGAATGGAGGTGTGTGAATTCATAGAATGGAGGTGTGTGAAGTCATAGAATGGAGGTGTGTGAAGTCACATAATGGAGGTGTGTGAAGTAACAGAATGGAGGTGTGTGAAGTCACGGAATGGAAGTGGGTGAACTCACAATGGAGGTGTTTGAAGTCACAGAATGGAGGTTTGTGAAGTCATAGAATGGAGGTGTGTGAGGTCATAGAATGGATGTTTCTGAAGTAAGAATGAAGGTGTGTGAAGTCATAGAATGGAGGTGTGTGAAGTCATAGAATGGAGGTGTGTGAAGTCACAGAATGGAGGTGTGTGAAGTCAGAATGGAGGTGTGAAGTCATAGAATAGAGGTGGGTGAAGTCATAGAAAGGAGTTGTGGGAAGTCATAGAATAGGGGAGTGTGAAGTCATAGAATGGAGGTGAGTGAAGTCACAGATTCGAGGTCTGTGAAGTCAAAGAATGGAGCTGTGTGATGCCAGAATTGAGGAGTGTGAAGTCCTAGAATGGACGTGTGTGAACTCATAGAATGGAGGTGTGTGACGTCACAATGGAAGTGTGTGAAGTCACAGAATGGAGGTGTGGGAAGTCAGGGAATGGAGGTGTGTGAAGTAACAGAATGGAGGTCTGTGAAGTCACGGAATGGAGGTGTGTGAAGTCACAGAATGGAGGTGTGTGAACTCAGAATGGAGGTGTGAGAAGTCACAGAATGGATGTGTGTGAAGTCATAGAATGGAAGTGTGTGAAGTCATAGAATGGAGGTTTGTGAAGTAAGAATGGAGGTGTGTGAAGTCACCGAATGGAGTTGTGTGAACTCAGAATGGAGGTGTGTGAATTCACAGAATGGAGGTTTGTGAAGTCATAGAATGGAATTGTGTGAGGTCATAGAATGGATGTTTCTGAAGTAAGAATGAAGGTGGGTGAAGTCATAGAATGGAGGTGTGTGAAGTCACAGAATGGAGGTGTGTGAAGTCACAGAACGGAGGTATCTGAAGTCAGAATGGAGGTGTGAAGTCAACTAATAGAGGTGGGTGAAGTCATAGAAAGGAGGTGTGCGAAGTCATAGAATGGAGCAGTGTGAAGTCATAGAGTGGAGGTGAGTGAAGTCACAGATTCGAGGTCTGTGAAGTCATAGAATAGAGGTGTGTGAAGTCAGAATGGAGGTGTGTGAAGTCATAGAATGAAGTTATGTGAACTCATAGAATGGAGGTGTGTGATGTCACAATGGAAGTGTGTAAAGTCACAGAATGGAGGTGTGTGAAGTCATACATTGGTGTGTGAAGTCAGAATGGAGGTGTGTGAAGTCACAGAATGGAGGGGTGTGAACTCAGATTGGAGGTGTGTGAAGTCATAGATGGAGGTGTGTGAAGACATAGAATGGAGGTGTGTGAAGTCACAGAATGGAGGTGTGTGAAGTCATAGAATGGAGGTGTGTGAAGTCATAGGATGGATGTTTGTGAAGTAAGAATGAAGGTGTGTGAAGTCATAGAATGGAAGTGTGTGAAGTCACAGAATGGAGGTGTGTGAACGCATAGAATGGAGGTGTGTAAAGTCATAATGGAGGTGTGTGAAGACATAGAATGGAGGTGTGTGAAGTCACAGAATGGAGGTGTGTGAAGTCATAGAATGGAGGTGTGTGAAGTCATAGAATGGATGTTTGTGAAGTAAGAATAAAGGTGTGTGAAGTCACAGAATGGAAGTGTGTGAAGTCACAGAATGGAGGTGTGTGACGTCATAGAATGGAGCTGTGTGAATTCAGAATGGAGGTGTGTGAAGTCATAGAATGGAGGTGTGTGCAGTCATAGAATGGATGTTTCTGAAGTAGGAATGAAGGTGTGTGAAGTCATAGAATGGAGGTGTGTGAAGTCAAAATGGAGGTTTGTGAACTCAAAGAATGGAGGTGTGTGAAGTCATATAATGGAGGTGTGTGAAGTCCAAGAAGGGAGGTGTGTGAAGTCAAACAATGGAGGTGTGTAAAGTCACAGAATGGAGGTGTGTGAAGTCAGAGAATGAAGGTGTGTGAAGTCAAAATGGAGTTGTGTGAAGTCACAGAATGGAGGTGTGTGAAGTCCAGAATGGAGGTGTTTGAAGTCAAAATTGTGGTGTGTGAATTCACAAATGGAGGTGTGTGAAGTCAGAATGGATCTGAGTGAACTCATAGAATGGAGGTGGTTGAAGGCAGAATGGAAGTGTGTGAACTCGTAGAATGGAGGTGTGTGAGGTCATAATGGAGGTGTGTGAAGTCAAAGAATGGTGGTTTTTGATGTCAAAGACTGGAGGTGTGTGAAGTCATAGAATGGAGGTGTGTGAACTCAGATTGGAGGTGTGTGAAATCAAAGAAGGGAGGTGTGTCAACTCAGAAACGAGGTGTGTGAAGTCATAGAATGGAGGTGTGTAAAGTCACAGAATGACAGGGTGTGAAGTCATAGAAGGAGGTGTCTGAAGTCACAGAATGTAGGTGTGTGAAGACACAGAATGGAGGTGTGTGAACTCAGAGAGGAGGTGTGTGAAGTCACAGAATGGAGGTGTGTGAAGTCATAGAATGGAAGTGTGTGAAGTCATAGAATGGAGGTGTGTGAAGTCAGAATGGAGGTGTGTGAAGCCACAGAATGGAAGTGTGTGAACCCAGAATGGAGGTGTGTGAAGTCACAGAATGGAGGTTTGTGAAGTCATAGAATGGAGGTTTATGAACTCATAGAATGGATGTTGCTGAAGTAAGAATGAAGGTGTGTGAAGTCATAGAATGGAGGTGTCTGAAGTCATAGAATGGATGTTGCTGAAGTAAGAATGAAGGTGTGTGAACTCATAGAATGGAGGTGTATGAACTCATAGAATGGAGGTGTGGGAATTCATGGAATGGAGGTGTGTGAAGTCAAAGAATGGAGGTGTATGATGTCAAACAATGGAAGTGTGTGACGTCATAGAATGGAGGTGTGTGAAGTCTTAGAATGGAAGTGTGTGAAGTCATAGAATGGAAGTTTGTGAAGTCACAGAAGGGAGGTGTGTGAAGTCACAGAATGGAAGTGTGTAAAGTCACAGAGTGGAGGTGTGTGAAGGCACAGAATGGAGGGGTGTGAAGTCAAAGAATGGAGTCATGTGAAGTCACAGAATGGTGGTTTTTGAAGTCACAGAATGGAGGTGTGTGAAGTCATAGAATGGAGGTGTGTGAAGTTAGATTAAAGGTATGTGAAGTCACAAAATGGAGGTGTGTCAACTCAGAAATGAGGTATGTGAAGTCATAGAATGGAGGTGTGTGAAGTCACAGAATTGAGGTGTGTGAAGTCAGAATGGAGGTGTGTGAATTGAGAATGGAGGTGTGTGAAGTCAGAGAATGGACGTGTGTGAAGTCACAATGCAGGTGTGTGAAGTCATAGAATGGAGTTGTGTGAAGTCATAGAATGGAGGTGTGTGAACTCACAATATGGAGGTGTGTGAAGTCATATAATGGAGGTGTGTGAAGTCACAGAATGGAGGTGTGTGAACTCAGAATGGAGGTATGTGAAGTCACAGAATGGAGGTGTGTGAAGTCACAGAATGGTGGTGTGTGAAATCGTAGAATGGAGGTGTGTGAAGTCAGAGAATCAAGGTGTGTGAAGTCACAGAATGGAGGTGTGTGAACTCACAGTGGAGGTAGGTGAAGTCACAGAATGGAGGTGTGTGAAGTCATAGAATGTAGATGTGTGATGTCAGAATGGAGGTGTGTGAAGTCACAGAATCGAGGTGTGTGATGTCATAAATGTTGGTGTGTGAAGTCATAGAATGGAGGTGTGAAGTTATAGAATGGACGTGTGAAGTCACAGAATGGAGGTGTGTGAAGTCATAGAATGGTGGTTTTTGAAGTCACAGAATGGAGGTGTGTGAAGTCATAGAATGGAGGTGTGTGAAGTTAGATTGGACGTATGTGAAGTCACAAAATGGAGGTGTGTCAACTCAGAAATGAGGTATGTGAAGTCATAGAATGGAGGTGTGTGAAGTCACAGAAGTGAGGTGTGTGAAGTCACAGAATGGAAGTGTGTGAACCCAGAATGGAAGTGTGTGAAGTCACAGAATGGAGGTTTGTGAAGTCATAGAATGGAGGTTTATGAAGTCATAGAATGGATGTTGCTGAAGTAAGAATGAAGGTGTGTGAAGTCATAGAATGGAGGTGTCTGAAGTCATAGAATGGATGTTGCTGAAGTAAGAATGAAGGTGTGTGAACTCATAGAATGGAGGTGTATGAACTCATAGAATGGAGGTGTGTCAATTCATGGAACGGAGGTGTGTGAAGTCAAATAATGGAGGTGTATGATGTCAAACAATGGAAGTGTGTGAAGTCATAGAATGGAGGTGTGTGAAGTCTTAGAATGGAAGTGTGGGAAGTCATAGAATGGAAGTGTGTGAAGTCACAGAAGGGAGGTGTGTGAAGTCACAGAATGGAAGTGTGTAAAGTCACAGAGTGGAGGTGTGTGAAGGCACAGAATGGAGGGGTGTGAAGTCAAAGAATGGAGTCATGTGAAGTCACAGAATGGAGATGTGTGAAGTCAGAATAGAGGTGTGCGAAGTCATAGAATGGAGGTGTGTGAAGTCAGAATGAAGCTGTGTGAACTCATAGAATGGAGGTGTGTGAAGTCACAATGGAGATGTGTGAAGTCATAGAATGGTGGTTTTTGAAGTCACAGAATGGAGGTGTGTGAAGTCATAGAATGGAGGTGTGTGAAGTTAGATTAAAGGTATGTGAAGTCACAAAATGGAGGTGTGTCAACTCAGAAATGAGGTATGTGAAGTCATAGAATGGAGGTGTGTGAAGTCACAGAATTGAGGTGTGTGAAGTCAGAATGGAGGTGTGTGAATTGAGAATGGAGGTGTGTGAAGTCAGAGAATGGACGTGTGTGAAGTCACAATACAGGTGTGTGAACTGATAGAACATAGCTGTGTGAAGTCACAATGTAGGTGTGTGAAGTCATAGAATGGAGGTGTGTGAAGTCATAGAATGGAGGTGTGTGAAGTCACAATATGGAGGTGTGTGAAGTCATATAATGGAGGTGTGTGAAGTCACAGAATGGAGGTGTGTGAACTCAGAATGGAGGTGTGTGAAGTCACAGAATGGAGGTGTGTGAAGTCACAGAATGGTGGTGTGTGAAATCGTAGAATGGAGGTGTGTGAAATCAGAGAATCAAGGTGTGTGAAGTCACAGAATGGAGGTGTGTGAACTCACAATGGAGGTAGGTGAAGTCACAGAATGGAGGTGTGTGAAGTCATAGAATGTAGGTGTGTGATGTCAGAATGGAGGTGTGTGAAGTCACAGAATCGAGGTGTGTGATGTCATAAATGTTGGTGTGTGAAGTCATAGAATGGAGGTGTGAAGTCATAGAATGGAGGTGTGAAGTCACAGAATGGAGGTGTGTGAAGTCATAGAATGGTGGTTTTTGAAGTCACAGAATGGAGGTGTGTGAAGTCATAGAATGGAGGTGTGTGAAGTTAGATTAGAGGTATGTGAAGTCACAAAATGGAGGTGTGTCAACTCAGAAATGAGGTATGTGAAGTCATAGAATGGAGGTGTGTGAAGTCACAGAAGTGAGGTGTGTGAAGTCAGAATGGAGGTGTGTGAATTGAGAATGGAGGTGTGTGAAGTCAGAGAATGGACGTGTGTGAAGTCACAATGCAGGTGTGGGAACTGATAGAACATAGCTGTGTGAAGTCACAATGTAGGTGTGTGAAGTCATAGAATGGAGTTGTGTGAAGTCATAGAATGGAGGTGTGTGAAGTCACAATATGGAGGTGTGTGAAGTCATATAATGGAGGTGTGTGAAGTCACAGAATGGAGGTGTGTGAACTCAGAATGGAGGTGTGTGAAGTCACAGAATGGAGGTGTGAAGTCACAGAATGAAGGTGTCTGAAATCATAGAATGGAGGTGTGTGAAGTCAGAAAATCAAGGTGTGTGAAGTCACAGAATGGAGGTGTGTGAACTCACAATGGAGGTAGGTGAAGTCACAGAATGGAGGTGTGTGAAGTCATAGAATGGAAGTGTGTGAAGTCATAGAATGTAGGTGTGTGATGTCAGAATGGAGGTGTGTGAAGTCACAGAATCGAGGTTTGTGACGTCATAAATGTTGGTGTGTGAAGTCATAGAATGGATGTGTGAAGTCATAGAATGGAGGTGTGAAGTCACAGAATGGAGGTGTGTGAAGTCATAGAATGGTGGTTTTTGAAGTCACAGAATGGAGGTGTGTGAAGTCATAAAATGGAGGTGAGTGAAGTTAGATTAGAGGTATGTGAAGTCACAAAATGGAGGTGCGTCAACTCAGAAATGAGGTATGTGAAGTCATAGAATGGAGGTGTGTGAAGTCACAGAATTGAGGTGTGTGAAGTCAGAATGGAGGTGTGTGAATTCAGAATGGAGGTGTGTGACGTCAGAGAATGGACGTGTGTGAAGTCACAATGCAGGTGTGTGAACTGATAGAACGTAGCTGTGTGAAGTCACAATGTAGGTGTGTGAAGTCATAGAATGGAGGTGTGTGAAATCATAGAATGGAGTTTTGTGAATTCACAGAATGGAGTAGTGTGAAGTCAGAATGGCGTAGTGTGAAGTCTTAGAATGGAGGTCTGTGAGGTTAGAATGGAGCTGTGTGAACTCATAGAATGGAGGTGTGTGAATTCACAATGGAGGTATGTGAAGACATAGAATAGAGGTGTGTGAAGTCACAGAATGGAGGTGTGTCAAGTCATAGAATGGAAGTGTGTGAAGTCATAGAATGGATGTTTGTGAAATAAGAATGAAGGTGTGTGAAGTCATAGAATGGAAGTGTGTGAAGTCACAGAATGGAGGTGTGTGAAGTCACAGAATGGAGGTGTGTGAACCCAGAATGGAGGTGTGTGCATTCAGAGAAGGGAGGTTTGTGAAGTCATAGAATGGATATATCTGAAGTAAGAATGAAGGTGTGTGAAGTCATAGAATGGAGGTATGTGAAGTCAAAATGGAGGTGTGTGAAGTCAAACAATGGAGGTGTGTGAAGTCACAGAATGGAGGTGTGTGAAGTCACAGAATGGAAGTGTGTGAAGTAAAAATGGAGGTGTGTGAAGTCAGAGAATGGAGGTGTGTGAAGTCAAAGAATGGACGTGTGTGAAGTCAAAATTGTGGTGTGTGAAATCACAAATGCAGGTGTGTGAAGTCACAGAATGGAGGTGTGTGAAGTCACGATGAAGGTGTGTGAAGTCAAAGAATGGATGTGTGTGAAGTCATAGAATGGAGGTGTATGAAGTCATGGAATGGAGGTTTGTGAAGTCAAATATTGGAAGCGTGTGAAGTTACAGAATTGAGGTGTGTGAAGTCATAGAATGTAGGAGTGTGAAATCAGAGAATGGAGGTGTGTGAAGTCAGAATGCAGGTGTGTGAAGTCAGAGAATGGAGGTGTGTGAAGTCATAGAATGGAGGTGTGTGAAGTCATAGATTGGAAGCGTGTGAAGTCATAGAATGGAGGTGTGTGAAGTCATAGATTGAAGGTGTGGGGAGGTCATAGAATGGAGGTGTGTGAAGTCATAGAATGGAGGTCTGTGAAGTCGTAGATTGGAAGCGTGTGAAGTCACAGAAAGGAGGTGTGTGAAGTCACAGAATGGAGTTGTGTGAAGTCACAATGGAGGTGTGTGAAGTCATAGAATTGATTGTGTGTGAAATCACAGAATGGAGGTGTGTGAAGTCACAGAATGGAGGTGTGTAAGGTCACAGAGTGGAGGTGTGTGAAGTCACAGAATGGAGGTTTGTGAAGTCATAGAGTGGAGGTGTGTGAAGTCAAAGAATGGAGGTGTGTGAAGTCAGAATAGAAGTGTGCAAAGTCATAGAATGGAGGTGTGTGAAGTCACAATGGAGGTGTGTGAAGTCACAGAATGGATGTGTGTGAACTCAGAAAGAAGATGTGTGAAGTCATAGAATGGAGGTCTGTGAAGTCATAGAATGGAGGTGTGTGAAATCATAGAATGGAGGTGTGTGAAGTCACAGAATTGAGGTGTGTGCAGTCAGAATTGAGGTGTGTGAAGTCAGAATGGAGGTGTGTGAAGTCAGATAATGGAGGTGTGTGAAGTCACAATGAAGGTGTGTGAACTCATAGAATGGAGGTGTGTGAAGTAACAATGTAGGTTTCTAAAGTCATAGAATGGGGGTGTGTGAAGTCATAGAATGGAGGTGTGTGAAGTCACAGAATGGAGGTTTGTGAAGTCACAGTATGGAGGTGTGTGAACTCAGATTTGAAGTGTGTGAAATCACAGAATGGAGGTGTGTGAAGTCATAGAAGGAGGTGTGTGAAGTCACAGAATGGAGGTGTGTGAAGACACAGAATGGAGGTGTGTGAACTCAGAGTGGAGGTGTGTGAAGTCACAGAATGGAGGTGTGTGAAGTCATAGAATGGAAATGTGTGAAGTCATAGAATGGAGGTGTGTGAAGTTATAGAATGGATGTTGCTTAAGTAAGAATGAAGGTGTGTGAACTCATAGAATGGAGGTGTCTGAAGTCATAGAATGGATGTTTCTTATGTAAGAATGAAGGTGTGTGAACTCATAGAATGGAGGTATGTGAACTCATAGAATGGAGGTGTGTGAATTCATGGAACTGAGGTGTGTGATGTCAAAGATTGGAGGTGTATGATATCAAACAATGGAAGTGTGTGAAGTTATAGAATTGAGGTTTGTGAAGTCTTAGAATGGAGGTGTGTGAAGTCATAGAATGGAGGTGTGTGAAGTCACAGAAGGGAGGTGTGTGAAGTCACAGAATGGAGGTGTGTAAAGTCACAGAGTGGAGGTGTGTGAAGGCACAGAATGGAGGGGTGTGAAATCAAAGAATGGAGGTATGTGAAGTCACAGAATGGAGGGGTGTGAAGTCAGAAGAGAGGTGTACGAAGTCATAGAATGGAGGTGTGTGAAGTCAGAATGGAGCTGTTTGAACTCATAGAATGGAAGTGTGTGAAGTCACAATGGAGATGTGTGAATTCATAGAATGGTGGTTTTTGAAGTCACAGAATGGATGTGTTTGAAGTCATAGAATGGAGGTGTATGAAGTCAGATTGGAGGTATATGAAGTCAAAGAATGGAGGTGTGTCAACTCAGAAATGAGGTATGTGAAGTCATAGAATGGAGGTGTGTGAAGTCTTAGAATGGAGGTGTGTGAAGTCACAGAATGGAGCTATGTGAAATCACAATGGAGGTGTGTGAAGACATAGAATGGAGGTGTGTGAAGTCACAGAATGGAGGTGTATGAAGCCATAGAATGGAGGTGTGTGAAGTCATAGAATGGATGTTTGTGAAGTAAGAATGAAGGTGTGTGAAGTCATAGAATGGAAGTGTGTGAAGTCACAGAATGGATGTGTGAAGTCACAGAATGGAAGTGTGTTAAGTCACAGAATGGAGGTGTGTGAAGTCAGAGAATGGAGGTGTGTGAACTCAGAATGGAGGTGTGTGAAGTCAAAATGGAGGTGTGTGAACTCAGAATGGAGGTGTGTGAAGTCATAGATGGTGGTGTGTGAAGTCATAGTATGGAGGTGTGTGAAATCATAGAATGGAGGTGTGTGAAGTCACAGAATGGAGGTATCTGAATTCAGAATGGAGGTGTGAAATCATAGAATAGAGGTGGGTGAAGTCATAGAAAGGAGGTGTGGGAAGTCATAGAATGGAGCAGTGTGAAGTCATAGAGTGGAGGTGAGTGAAGTCACAGATTCGAGGTCTGTGAAGTCATAGAATGGAGGTGTGTGAAGTCAGAATGGATGTGTGTGAAGTCATAAAATGGAGGTTTGTGAACTCGTAGAATGGAGGTGTGTGACGTCACAATGGACGTGTGTGAAGTTACAGAATGGAGGTGTGTGTAGTCATATATTGGTGTGTGAAGTCAGAATGGAGGTATGTGAAGTCAAAGAATGGAGGTGTGTGAACTCAGAATGGAGGTGTGTGAAGTCATAGATGGTGGTGTGTGAAGTCATAGTATGGAGGTGTGTGAAATCATAGAATGGAGTTTTGTGAATTCACAGAATGGAGGAGTGTGAAGTCAGAATGACGGAGTGTGAAGTCTTAGAATGGAGGTCTGTGAGGTTAGAATGGAGGTGTGTGAACTCATAGAATGGAGGTGTGTGTATTCACAATGGAGGTGTGTGAAGACATAGAATGGAGGTGTGTGAAGTCACAGAATGGAGGTGTGTGAAGTCATAGAATGGAAGTGTGTGAAGTCATAGAATGGATGTTTGTGAAGTAAGAATGAGGGTGTGTGAAGTCATAGAATGGAAGTGTGTGAAGTCACAGAATGGAGGTGTGTGAAGTCACAGAATGGAGGTGTGTGAAGTCACAGAATGGAAGTGTGTGAACTCAGAATGGAGGTGTGTGCATTCAGAGAAGGGAGGTTTGTGAAGTCATAGAATGGATATATCTGAAGTAAGAATGAAGGTGTGTGAAGTCATAGAATGGAGGTATGTGAAGTCAAATGGAGGTGTGTGAAGTGAAACAATGGAGGTGTGTCAAGTCACAGAATGGAGGTGTGTGAAGTCACACAATGGAAGTGTGTGAAGTCAAAATGGAGGTGTGTGAAGTCAGAGAATGGACGTGTGTGAAGTCAGAATTGTGGTGTGTGAAATCACAAATGCAGGTGTGTGAAGTCAGAGAATGGAAGTGTGTGACATCACAATGGAGGTGTGTGAAGTCAAAGAATGGATGTGTGTGAAGTCATAGAATGGAGGTGTATGAAGTCATGGAATGGAGGTTTGTGAAGTCAAATATTGGAAGCGTGTGAAGTTACAGAATTGAGGTGTGTGAAGTCATAGAATGTAAGGTGTGTGAAATCAGAGAATGGAGGTGTGTGAAGTCAGAATGCAGGTGTGTGAAGTCATAGAATGGAGGTGTGTGAAGTCATAGAATGGAGGTGTGTGAAGTCATAGAATGCAGGTCTGTGAAGTCATAGATTGGAAGCGTGTGAAGTCACAGAAAGGAGGCGTGTGAAGTCACAGAATAGAGTTGTGTGAAGTCACAATGGAGGTGTGTGAAGTCATAGAATGGATTGTGTGTGAAATCACAGAATGAAGGTGTGTGAAGTCACAGAATGGAGGTGTGTAAAGTCACAGAGTGGAGGTGTGTGAAGTCACAGAATGGAGGTGTGTGAAGTCATATAATGGAGGTGTGTGAAGTCACGGAATGCAGTTGTGTGAAGTCAGAATAGAGGTGTGCGAAGTCATAGAATGGAGGTGTGTGAAGTCAGAATGGAGCTGTGTGAAGTCTTAGAATGGATGTGTGTGAAGTCAGAATGGAGTAGTGTGAACTCATAGAATGGAGGTGTATGAAGTCACAATGGAGGTGTGTGAAGTCACAGAATGGATGTGTGTGAACTCAGAAAGAAGGTGTGTGAAGTCATAGAATGTAGGTCTGTGAAGTCATAGAATGGAGGTGTGTGAAATCATAGAATGGAGGTGTGTGAAGTCACAGAATTGAGGTGTGTGCAGTCAGAATGGAGGTGTGTGAAGTCAGAATGGAGGTGTGTGAAGTCAGATAATGGAGGTGTGTGAAGTCACAATGAAGGTGTGTGAACTCATAGAATGGAGGTGTGTGAAGTAACAACGTAGGTTTCTAAAGTCATAGAATGGAGGTGTGTGAAGTCATAGAATGGAGGTGTGTGAAGTCACAGAATGGAGTTGTGTGAAGTCACAGTATGGAGGTGTGTGAACTCAGATTTGAAGTGTGTGAAATCACAGAATGGAGGTGTGTGAAGTCATAGAAGGAGGTGTGTGAAGTCACAGAATGGAGGTGTGTGAAGGCACAGAATGGATGTGTGTGAACTCAGAGTGGAGGTGTGTGAAGTCACAGAATGGAGGTGGGTGAAGTCATAGAATGGAAGTGTGTGAAGTCATAGAATGGAGGTGTGTGAAGTCATAGAATGGATGTTGCTGAAGTAAGAATGAAGGTGTGTGAACTCATAGAATGGAGGTGTCTGAAGTCATAGAATGGATGTTGCTGAAGTAAGAATGAAGGTGTGTGAACTCATAGAATGGAGGTGTATGAACTCATAGAATGGAGGTGTGTGAATTCATGGAACGGAGGTGTGTGAAGTCTTAGAATGGAGGTGTGTGAAGTCATAGAATGGAAGTGTGTGAAGTCACAGAAGGGAGGTGTGTGAAGTCACAGAATGGAGCTGTGTAAAGTCACAGAGTGGAGGTGTGTGAAGGCACAGAATGGAGGGGTGTGAAGTGAAAGAATGGAGGAATGTGAAGTCACAGAATGGAGATGTGTGAAGTCAGAATAGAGGTGTGCGAAGTCATATAATGGAGGTGTGTGAAGTCAGAATGGAGCTGGTGAACTCATAGAATGAAGGTGTGTGAAGTCACAATGGAGATGTGTGAAGTCATAGAATGGTGGTTTTTGAAGTCACAGAATGGAGGTGTGTGAAGTCATAGAATGGAGGTGTGTGAAGTTAGATTAGAGGTATGTGAAGTCACAAAATGGAGGTGTGTCAACTCAGAAATGAGGTATGTGAAGTCATAGAATGGAGGTGTGTGAAGTCACAGAATTGAGGTGTGTGAATTCAGAATGGAGGTGTGTGAATTCAGAATGGAGGTGTGTGAAATCAGAGAATGGACGTGTGTGAAGTCACAATGCAGGTGTGTGAACTGATAGAACGTAGCTGTGTGAAGTCACAATGTAGGTGTGTGAAGTCATAGAATGGAGGTGTGTGAAGTCATAGAATGGTGGTTTTTGAAGTCACAGAATGGAGGTGTGTGAAGTCATAGAATGGAGGTGTGTGAAGTTAGATTAGAGGTATGTGAAGTCACAAAATGGAGGTGTGTCAACTCAGAAATGAGGTATGTGAAGTCATAGAATGGAGGTGTGTGAAGTCACAGAATTGAGGTGTGTGAAGTCAGAATGGAGGTGTGTGAATTCAGAATGGAGGTGTGTGAAATCAGAGAATGGACGTGTGTGAAGTCAAAATGCAGGTGTGTGAACTGATAGAACGTAGCTGTGTGAAGTCACAATGTAGGTGTGTGAAGTCATAGAATGGAGGTGTGTGAAGTCATAGAATGGAGGTGTGTGACGTCACAATATGGAGGTGTGTGAAGTCATATAATGGAGGTGTGTGAAGTCACAGAATGGAGGTGTGTGAACTCAGAATGCAGGTGTGTGAAGTCACAGAATGGACGTGTGTGAAGTCAGAATGGAGGTGTGAAGTCAGAGAATGGGGGTGGGTGAAGTCATAGAAAGGAGGTGTGGGAAGTCATAGAATGGAGAAGTGTGAAGTCATAGAGTGGAGGTGAGTGAAGTCACAGATTCGAAGTCTGTGAAGTCATAGAATGGAGGTTTGTGAAGTCAGAATGGACGTGTGTGAACTCATAGAATGGAGGTGTGTGAAGTCACAATGGAGGAGTGTGAAGTCATAGAATGGAGGTGATTGCAGTCACAGAATGGAGGTGTGTGAAGTCATAGAATGGAGGTGTGTGAAGTCACAGAATGGAGGTGTGTAAAGTCATAGAATGGAGGTGTGTGAAGTCACATAATGGAGGTGTGTGAAGTCATAGAAATGAGGTGTGTGAAGTCATAGAATGGAGGTGTGTGAAGTCACAGAATGGAGGTGTGTGAACTCAGAATGGAGGTGTGTGAATTCACAGAATGGAGGTGTATGAAGTAACAATGTAGGTTTCTAAAGTCATAGAATGGAGGTGTGTGAAGTCAGATAATGGAGGTGTGTGAAGTCACAATGAAGGTGTGTGAACTCACAGAATGGAGGTGTGTGAAGTAACAATGTAGGTTTCTAAAGTCATAGAATGGAGGTGTGTGAAGTCATAGAATGGAGGTGTGTGAAGTCACAGAATGGAGGTTTGTGAAGTCACAGTATGGAGGTGTGTGAACTCAGATTTGAAGTGTGTGAAATCACAGAATGGAGGTGTGTGAAGTCATAGAAGGAGGTGTGTGAAGTCACAGAATGGAGGTGTGTGAAGACACAGAATGGAGGTGTGTGAAGTCATAGAATGGAGGTGTGTGAAGTTATACAATGGATGTTGCTGAAGTAAGAATGAAGGTGTGTGAACTCATAGAATGGAGGTGTCTGAAGTCATAGAATGGATGTTGCTTAAGTAAGAATGAAGGTGTGTGAACTCATAGAATGGAGGTATGTGAACTCATAGAATGGAGGTGTGTGAATTCATGGAACTGAGGTGTGTGATGTCAAAGAATGTAGGTGTATGATGTGAAACAATGGAAGTGTGTGAAGTCATAGAATTGAGGTTTGTGAAGTCTTAGAATGGAGGTGTGTGAAGTCATAGAATGGAGGTGTGTGAAGTCACAGAAGGGAGGTGTGTGAAGTCACAGAATGGAGGTGTGTAAAGTCACAGAGTGGAGGTGTGTGAAGGCACAGAATGGAGGGGTGTGAAGTCAAAGAATGGAGGTATGTGAAGTCACAGAATGGAGGGGTGTGAAGTCAGAAGAGAGGTGTACGAAGTCATAGAATGGAGGTGTGTGAAGTCAGAATGGAGCTGTGTGAACTCATAGAATGGAGGTGTGTGAAGTCACAATGGAGATGTGTGAATTCATAGAATGGTGGTTTTTGAAGTCACAGAATGGATGTGTTTGAAGTCATAGAATGGAGGTGTATGAAGTCAGATTGGAGGTATATGAAGTCAAAGAATGGAGGTGTGTCAACTCAGAAATGAGGTATGTGAAGTCATAGAATGGAGGTGTGTGAAGTCATAGAATGGAGGTGTGTGAAGTCACAGAATGGAGCTGTGTGAAATCACAATGGAGGTGTGTGAAGACATAGAATGGAGGTGTGTGAAGTCACAGAATGGAGGTGTGTGAAGTCATAGAATGGAAGTGTGTGAAGTCATAGAATGGATGTTTGTGAAGTAAGAATGAAGGTGTGTGAAGTCATAGAATGGAAGTGTGTGAAGTCACAGAATGGAGGTGTGTGAAGTCACAGAATGGAAGTGTGTTAAGTCACAGAATGGAGGTGTGTGAAGTCAGAGAATGGAGGTGTGTGAACTCAGCATGGAGGTGTGTGAAGTCAAAATGGAGGTGTGTGAACTCATAGAATGGAGGTGTGTGAACTCATAGAATGGAGGTGTGTGAAGTCATGGAATGGAGGTGTGTGAAGTCAAAGAATGGAGGTGTGTGAAGTCAAACAATAAAGTTGTGTGAAGTCACAGAATGGAGGTGTGTGAAATCACAGAATGGAGGTTTGTGAAGTCAAAAAGGTGGTGTGTAGAGTCACAAATGGAGGTTTGTGTACTCATACAATGGAGGTGTGTGAAGTCTAAGAATGGAGGTGTGTGAAGTCATGGAATGGAGGTGTGCGAAGTCATGGAATGGAGGTGTGTGAAGTCACAGAATGGAGGTGTGTGAAGTCTGAATGGAGTTGTGTGAAGTCATAGAATGGAGGTGTGTGAAGTCAGAATGGAGGTGTGTGAAGTCATAGAATGGAGATGTGTGAAGTCATAGAATGGAGATGTGTGAAGTCAGATTGGAGGTGTGTGAACACATAGAATGGAGGTGTGTGAAGTCACAGTGGAGGTGTGTGAAGTCATAGAATGGAGATGTGTGAAGTCATAGAATGGAGATGTGTGAAGTCAGATTGGAGGTGTGTGAAGACACAGAATGGAGGTGTGTGGACTCAGAATGGAGGTGTGTGAAGTCACAGAATGGAGGTGTGTGAAGTCATAGAATGGAGGTGTGTGAAGTCAGAATGGAGTTGAATGAAGTCATAGAATGGAGGTGTGTGATGTCAGAATGGAGGTGTGTGAAGTCATAGAATGGAGGTGTGTGAAGTCAGAATGGAGGTGTGTGAACACATAGAATGGAGGTGTGTGAAGTCACAGTGGAGGTGTGTGAAGTCATAGAATGGAGGTGTTTGAAGTCACAGAATGGAGGTGTGTGAAGTCACAGAATGGAGGTGTGTGAAGACATAGAATGGAGGTGTGTGAAGTCACAGAATGGAGGTGTGTGAAGTCATAATGTAGGTGTGTGAAGTCACAGAATTGAGGTGTGTGAAGTCACAGAATGGAGGTGTGTGAAGTCATAAATTGGAGGTGTGTGAAGTCATTGAATGGAGGTGCGTGAAGTCATAGAATGGATGTTTGTGAAGTAAGAATGAAGCTGTGTTAAGTCATAGAATGGAGGTGTGTGAAGTCACAGAATTGATGTTTGTGAGGTCAGAATGGAGGTGTGTGAAGTCAGAATGGAGGTTTGTGAAGTCAGAGAATGGAGGTGTGTGAAGTCATAGAATGGAGGTGTGTGAAGTCACAGAATTGATGTTTGTGAAGTCAGAATGGAGCGTGTGAACTCACAATGGAGGTGTGTGAAGTCAAAGAATTGAGGTGTGTGAAGTCACAGAATGGATGTTTGTGAAGTCAGAATGGAGGTTTGTGAAGTCAGAATGGAGGTGTGTGAAGTCATAGAATGGAGGTGTGTGAAGTCACAATGCAGGTGTGTGAACGCATAGAATGGAGATGTGTGAAGTCACAGAATGGAGGTGTGTGAAGTCACAGAATGGAGGTGTGTGAAGTCATAGAATGGAGGTGTGTGAAGTCATAGAATGGAGGTGTGTGAAGTCATAAAATGGACATTTGTGAACTCATAGAATGGAGGTCTGTAAAGTCATAGAATGGATGTTTTTGAACTAAGAATGTAGGGGTGTGAAGTCATAGAATGGAGGTGTGTGCAATCAAAATGGTGGTATGTGAACTCATGGAATGGATGTGTGTGAACTGATAGAGTTGAGGTGAGTGAAGTCATGGAATGAAGGTGTGTGAAGTCAAAGAATGGAGGTGTGTGAAGTCAAACAATGGAGGTGTGCGAAGTCACAGAATGGAGGTGTGTGAAGTCAAAGAATGGAAGTGTGTGAAGTCAAAATGGAGGTGTGTGAAGTCACAGAATGGAGGTTTGTGAAGTCACAAAATCGAGGTTTGTGAAGTCAAAATGGTGGTGTGTAAAGTCACAAATGGAGGTGTGTGAAGTCACAGAATGTAGGTGTGTGAACTCAGAATGGAGGTGTGTGAAGTCCCAGAATGGAAGTTTGGGAAGTCATAGAATGGAGTTGTGTGAAGTCACAGAATGGAGATGTGTGAATTCATAGGATCGAGGTGTGTGAAGTCATAGAATCGAGGTGTGTGAAGTCACAGAATTGATGTTTGTGAAGTCAGAATGGAGGTGTGTGAACTCACAATGGAGGTGTGTGAAGTCAAAGAATGTAGGTGTGTGAAGTCAAAGAATGGAAGTGTGTGAAGTCATAGAATGGAGGTGTGTGAAGTCATAGAATGGAGGTGTGTGAAGACATAAAATGGAGGTGTGTGAAGTCACAGAATTGATTTTTGTGAGGTCAGAATGGAGGTGTGTGAAGTCAGAATGGAGGTTTGTGAAGTCAGAGAATGGAGGTGTGTGAAGTCATACAATGGAGGTGTGTGAAGTCATAGAATGGAGGTGTGTGAAGTCACAGAACTGATGTTTGTGAAGTCAGAATGGAGGTTTGTGAACTCACAATAGAGGTGTGTGAAGTCAAAGACTGGAGGTGTGTGAAGTCACAGAATTGATGTTTGTAAAGTCAGAATGGAGGTGTGTGAAGTCAGAATGGAAGTGTGTGAAGTCATAGAATGGAGGTGTGTGAAGTCACAATGCAGGTGTGTGAACTCATAGAATGGAGATGTGTGAAGTCACACAATGGAGGTATGTGAAGTCATAGAATGGAGGTGTGTGAAGTCATAGAATTGAGGTGTGTGAAGTCATAGAATGGAGGTGTGTGAAGTCATAGAATTGACGTTTGTGAACTCATAGAATGGAGGTCTGTAAAGTCATAGAATGGATGTTTTTGAAGTAAGAATGTAGGGGTGTGAAGTCATAGAATGGAGGAGTGTGCAATCAAAATGTTGGTATGTGAACTCATAGAAAGGATGTGTGTGAACTGATAGAGTGGAGGTGTGTGAAGTCATGGAATGGAGGTGTGTGAAATCAAAGAATGGAGGTGTGTGAAGTCAAACAATGGAGGTATGCGAAGTCACAGAATGGAGGTGTGTGAAGTCACAGAATGGAAGTGTGTGAAGTCAAAATGGAGGTATGTGAAGTCACAGAATGGAGGTTTGTGAAGTCACAGAATGGAGGTTTGTGAAGTCAAAATGGTGGTGTGTAAAGTCACAAATTGAGGTGTGTGAAGTCACAGAATGTAGGTGTGTGAACTCAAAATGGAGGTGTGTGAAGTAAAAGAATGGAGGTGTGCGAAGTCAAAGAATGGAGGTGTGTGAAGTCATAGAATGGAGGTGTGTGAAGTCATAGAATGGAGGTGTGTGAAGTCATAGAATGAAGGTGTGTGAAGTCACAGAATGAAGGTGTGTTAAGTCACAGAACGGAGATGTGTGAACTCAGAATGGAGATGTGTGAAGTCCCAGAATGGAGGTGTGGGAAGTCATAGAATGGAGTTGTGTGAAGTCACAGAATGGAGATGTGTGAATTCATAGAATCGAGGTGTGTGAATCATAGAATGGAGGTGTGTGAAGTCACAGAATGGAGGTGTGTGAAGTCACAGAATGGAGGTGTGTGAAGTCACAGAATTGAGGTGTGTGAACTCACAATGGAGGTGTTTGAAGTCAAAGAATGGAGGTGTGTGAAGTCATAGAATGGAAGTGTATGAAGTCATAGAATGAAGGTGTGTGAAGCCAGAATTGAGGTGTGTGAAGACACAGAATTGAGGTGCGTGAACTCAGAATGAGGGTGTGTGAAGTCAAAGAATGGAGGTTTGTGAAGTCATAGAATGGAGGTGTGTGAAGTCATAGAATGGATGTTTCTGAAGTAGAATGGAGGTGTGTGAAGTCATAGAATGGAGGTGTGTAAAGTCAAAATGGAGGTGTGCGAACTCATAAAATGGAGATGAGTGAAGTCATGGAAAGGAGGTGTGTGAAGTCCAAAAATGGAGGTGTGCGAAGTCAAACAATGGTGGTGTGTGAAGTCACAGAATGGAGGTGTGTAAAGTCAAAGAATGGAAGTATGTGAAGTCAAAATGGAGGTGTGTGAATCACAGAATGGAGGTGTGTGAAGTCACAGAATGGAGGTGTGTGAAGTCATTCAAAGAGGTGTGTGAAGTCATGCCATAGAGGTGTGTGAAGTCACAGAATGGCGATGTGTGAAGTCAGAATGGAGTTGTGTGAAGTCATAGAATGTAGGTGTGTGAAGTCAGAATGGAGGTGTGTGAAGTCAGAATGGAGGTGTGTGAACTCATAGAATGGAGGTGTGAAGTCACAATGGAGGTGTGTGAAGTCATAGAATGGAGGTGTGTGAAGTCACAGTATGGAGGTGTGTGAAATCATAGAATGGAGCTGTGTGAAGTCAGATTTGAGGAGTGTGAAGTCACAGAATGGAGGTGTGTGCACTCAGAATGGAGGTGTGTGAAGTCACAGAATGGAGGTGTGAAGTCATAGAATGGAGGTGTGTGAAGTCATAGAATGGAGGTGTGTGAAGTCACAGAATTGAGGTGTGTGAAGTCACAGATGGAGGTGTGGGAAGTCATAGAATGGAGGTATGTGTAGTCATAAAATGGAGGTGTGTGAAGTCATAGAATTGATGTTTGTGAAGTAAGAATGAAGGTGTGTTAAGTCATAGAATGGAGGTGTTTGAAGGCACAGAATGGAGGTGTGTGAAGTCACAGAATGGAGGTGTGTGAACTCACAATGGAGGTGTGTGAAGTCAAAGAATGGAGGTGTGTGAAGTCATAGAATGGAAGTGTGTGAAGTCATAGAATGAAGGTGTGTGAAGCCAGAATTGAGGTGTGTGAAGTCACAGAAATGAGGTGTGTGAACTCAGAATGAAGGTGTGTTAAGTCATAGAATGGAGGTGTTTGAAGGCACAGAATGGAGGTGTGTGAAGTCATAGAATGGAGCTGTGTGAAGTCAGAATGGAGGTGTGTGAAGTCATAGAATGGAGGTGTATGAACTCATAGAATGGAGGTGTGTGAATTCATGGAACGGAGGTGTGTGAAGTCTTAGAATGGAGGTGTGTGAAGTCACAGAATGGAAGTGTGTGAAGTCACAGAAGGGAGGTGTGTGAAGTCACAGAATGGAGGTGTGTAAAGTCACAGAGTGGAGGTGTGTGAAGGCACAGAATGGAGGGGTGTGAAGTGAAAGAATGGAGGAATGTGAAGTCACAGAATGGAGATGTGTGAAGTCAGAATAGAGGTGTGCGAAGTCATATAATGGAGGTGTGTGAAGTCAGAATGGAGCTGGGTGAACTCATAGAATGAAGGTGTGTGAAGTCACAATGGAGATGTGTGAAGTCATAGAATGGTGGTTTTTGAAGTCACAGAATGGAGGTGTGTGAAGTCATAGAATGGAGGTGTGTGAAGTTAGATTAGAGGTATGTGAAGTCACAAAATGGAGGTGTGTCAACTCAGAAATGAGGTATGTGAAGTCATAGAATGGAGGTGTGTGAAGTCACAGAATTGAGGTGTGTGAAGTCAGAATGGAGGTGTGTGAATTCAGAATGGAGGTGTGTGAAATCAGAGAATGGACGTGTGTGAAGTCACAATGCAGGTGTGTGAACTGATAGAACGTAGCTGTGTGAAGTCACAATGTAGGTGTGTGAAGTCATAGAATGGAGGTGTGTGAAGTCATAGAATGGAGGTGTGTGAAGTCACAATATGGAGGTGTGTGAAGTCATATAATGGAGGTGTGTGAAGTCACAGAATGGAGGTGTGTGAACTCAGAATGGAGGTGTGTGAAGTCACAGAATGGAGGTGTGTGAAGTCAGAATGGAGGTGTGAAGTCAGAGAATGGGGGTGGGTGAAGTCATAGAAAGGAGGTGTGGGAAGTCATAGAATGGAGAAGTGTGAAGTCATAGAGTGGAGGTGAGTGAAGTCACAGATTCGAAGTCTGTGAAGTCATAGAATGGAGGTTTGTGAAGTCAGAATGGACGTGTGTGAACTCATAGAATGGAGGTGTGTGAAGTCACAATGGAGGAGTGTGAAGTCATAGAATGGAGGTGTTTGCAGTCACAGAATGGAGGTGTGTGAAGTCATAGAATGGAGGTGTGTGAAGTCACAGAATGGAGGTGTGTAAAGTCATAGAATGGAGGTGTGTGAAGTCACATAATGGAGGTGTGTGAAGTCATAGAAATGAGGTGTGTGAAGTCATAGAATGGAGGTGTGTGAAGTCACAGAATGGAGGTGTGTGAACTCAGAATGGAGGTGTGTGAATTCACAGAATGGAGGTGTATGAAGTAACAATGTAGGTTTCTAAAGTCATAGAATGGAGGTGTGTGAAGTCAGATAATGGAGGTGTGTGAAGTCACAATGAAGGTGTGTGAACTCATAGAATGGAGGTGTGTGAAGTAACAATGTAGGTTTCTAAAGTCATAGAATGGAGGTGTGTGAAGTCATAGAATGGAGGTGTGTGAAGTCACAGAATGGAGGTTTGTGAAGTCACAGTATGGAGGTGTGTGAACTCAGATTTGAAGTGTGTGAAATCACAGAATGGAGGTGTGTGAAGTCATAGAAGGAGGTGTGTGAAGTCACAGAATGGAGGTGTGTGAAGACACAGAATGGAGGTGTGTGAAGTCATAGAATGGAAATGTGTGAAGTCATAGAATGGAGGTGTGTGAAGTTATACAATGGATGTTGCTGAAGTAAGAATGAAGGTGTGTGAACTCATAGAATGGAGGTGTCTGAAGTCATAGAATGGATGTTGCTTAAGTAAGAATGAAGGTGTGTGAACTCATAGAATGGAGGTATGTGAACTCATAGAATGGAGGTGTGTGAATTCATGGAACTGAGGTGTGTGATGTCAAAGAATGTAGGTGTATGATGTGAAACAATGGAAGTGTGTGAAGTCATGGAATTGAGGTTTGTGAAGTCTTAGAATGGAGGTGTGTGAAGTCATAGAATGGAGGTGTGTGAAGTCACAGAAGGGAGGTGTGTGAAGTCACAGAATGGAGGTGTGTAAAGTCACAGAGTGGAGGTGTGTGAAGGCACAGAATGGAGGGGTGTGAAGTCAAAGAATGGAGGTATGTGAAGTCACAGAATGGAGGGGTGTGAAGTCAGAAGAGAGGTGTACGAAGTCATAGAATGGAGGTGTGTGAAGTCAGAATGGAGCTGTGTGAACTCATAGAATGGAGGTGTGTGAAGTCACAATGGAGATGTGTGAATTCATAGAATGGTGGTTTTTGAAGTCACAGAATGGATGTGTTTGAAGTCATAGAATGGAGGTGTATGAAGTCAGATTGGAGGTATATGAAGTCAAAGAATGGAGGTGTGTCAACTCAGAAATGAGGTATGTGAAGTCATAGAATGGAGGTGTGTGAAGTCATAGAATGGAGGTGTGTGAAGTCACAGAATGGAGCTGTGTGAAATCACAATGGAGGTGTGTGAAGACATAGAATGGAGGTGTGTGAAGTCACAGAATGGAGGTGTGTGAAGTCATAGAATGGAAGTGTGTGAAGTCATAGAATGGATGTTTGTGAAGTAAGAATGAAGGTGTGTGAAGTCATAGAATGGAAGTGTGTGAAGTCACAGAATGGAGGTGTGTGAAGTCACAGAATGGAAGTGTGTTAAGTCACAGAATGGAGGTGTGTGAAGTCAGAGAATGGAGGTGTGTGAACTCAGCATGGAGGTGTGTGAAGTCAAAATGGAGGTGTGTGAACTCATAGAATGGAGGTGTGTGAACTCATAGAATGGAGGTGTGTGAAGTCATGGAATGGAGGTGTGTGAAGTCAAACAATAAAGGTGTGTGAAGTCACAGAATGGAGGTGTGTGAAATCACAGAATGGAGGTTTGTGAAGTCAAAAAGGTGGTGTGTAGAGTCACAAATGGAGGTTTGTGTACTCATAGAATGGAGGTGTGTGAAGTCTAAGAATGGAGGTGTGTGAAGTCATGGAATGGAGGTGTGCGAAGTCATGGAATGGAGGTGTGTGAAGTCACAGAATGGAGGTGTGTGAAGTCTGAATGGAGTTGTGTGAAGTCATAGAATGGAGGTGTGTGAAGTCAGAATGGAGGTGTGTGAAGTCATAGAATGGAGGTGTGTGAAGTCAGAATGGAGGTGTGTGAACTCATAGAATGGAGGTGTGTGAAGTCACAATGGAGGTGTGTGAAGTCATAGAATTGAGGTGTGTGAAGTCACAGAATGGAGATGTGTGAAGTCATAAAATGGAGATGTGTGAAGTCAGATTGGAGGTGTGTGAAGACACAGAATGGAGGTGCGTGAACTCAGAATGGAGGTGTGTGAAGTCACAGAATGGAGGTGTGTGAAGTCATAGAATGGAGGTGTGTGAAGTCAGAATGGAGTTGAATGAAGTCATAGAAAGGAGGTGTGTGATGTCAGAATGGAGGTGTGTGAAGTCATAGAATGGAGGTGTGTGAAGTCAGAATGGAGGTGTGTGAACACACAGAATGGAGGTGTGTGAAGTCACAGTGGAGGTGTGTGAAGTCATAGAATGGAGGTGTTTGAAGTCACAGAATGGAGGTGTGTGAAGTCACAGAATGGAGGTGTGTGAAGTCATAGAATGGAGGTGTGTGAAGTCATAGAATGGAGGTGTGTGAAGTCATAATGTAGGTGTGTGAAGTCACAGAATTGAGGTGTGTGAAGTCACAGAATGGAGGTGTGTGAAGTCATAAATTGGAGGTGTGTGAAGTCATTGAATGGAGGTGCGTGAAGTCATAGAATGGATGTTTGTGAAGTAAGAATGAAGCTGTGTTAAGTCATAGAATGGAGGTGTGTGAAGTCACAGAATTGATGTTTGTGAGGTCAGAATGGAGGTGTGTGAAGTCAGAATGGAGGTTTGTGAAGTCAGAGAATGGAGGTGTGTGAAGTCATAGAATGGAGGTGTGTGAAGTCACAGAATTGATGTTTGTGAAGTCAGAATGGAGTGTGTGAACTCACAATGGAGGTGTGTGAAGTCAAAGAATGGAGGTGTGTGAAGTCACAGAATGGATGTTTGTGAAGTCAGAATGGAGGTTTGTGAAGTCAGAATGGAGGTGTGTGAACACACAGAATGGAGGTTTGTGAAGTCACAGAATGGAGGTTTGTGAAGTCAAAATGGTGGTGTGTAAAGTCACAAATGGAGGTGTGTGAAGTCACAGAATGTAGGTGTGTGAACTCAGAATGGAGGTGTGTGAAGTCCCAGAATGGAAGTTTGGGAAGTCATAGAATGGAGTTGTGTGAAGTCACAGAATGGAGATGTGTGAATTCATAGAATTGAGGTGTGTGAAGTCATAGAATGGAGGTGTGTGAAGTCACAGAATTGATGTTTGTGAAGTCAGAATGGAGGTGTGTGAACTCACAATGGAGGTGTGTGAAGTCAAAGAATGGAGGTGTGTGAAGTCAAAGAATGGAAGTGTGTGAAGTCATAGAATGGAGGTGTGTGAAGTCATAGAATGGAGGTGTGTGAAGACATAAAATGGAGGTGTGTGAAGTCACAGAATTGATTTTTGTGAGGTCAGAATGGAGGTGTGTGAAGTCAGAATGGAGGTTTGTGAAGTCAGAGAATGGAGGTGTGTGAAGTCATACAATGGAGGTGTGTGAAGTCATAGAATGGAGGTGTGTGAAGTCACAGAACTGATGTTTGTGAAGTCAGAATGGAGGTTTGTGAACTCACAATGGAGGTGTGTGAAGTCAAATACTGGAGGTGTGTGAAGTCACAGAATTGATGTTTGTAAAGTCAGAATGGAGGTGTGTGAAGTCAGAATGGAAGTGTGTGAAGTCATAGAATGGAGGTGTGTGAAGTCACAATGCAGGTGTGTGAACTCATAGAATGGAGATGTGTGAAGTCACACAATGGAGGTGTGTGAAGTCATAGAATGGAGGTGTGTGAAGTCATAGAATTGAGGTGTGTGAAGTCATAGAATGGAGGTGTGTGAAGTCATAGAATTGACGTTTGTGAACTCATAGAATGGAGGTCTGTAAAGTCATAGAATGGATGTTTTTGAAGTAAGAATGTAGGGGTGTGAAGTCATAGAATGGAGGAGTGTGCAATCAAAATGTTGGTATGTGAACTCATAGAAAGGATGTGTGTGAACTGATAGAGTGGAGGTGTGTGAAGTCATGGAATGGAGGTGTGTGAAATCAAAGAATGGAGGTGTGTGAAGTCAAACAATGGAGGTATGCGAAGTCACAGAATGGAGGTGTGTGAAGTCACAGAATGGAAGTGTGTGAAGTCAAAATGGAGGTATGTGAAGTCACAGAATGGAGGTTTGTGAAGTCACAGAATGGAGGTTTGTGAAGTCAAAATGGTGGTGTGTAAAGTCACAAATGGAGGTGTGTGAAGTCACAGAATGTAGGTGTGTGAACTCAAAATGGAGGTGTGTGAAGTAAAAGAATGGAGGTGTGCGAAGTCAAAGAATGGAGGTGTGTGAAGTCATAGAATGGAGGTGTGTGAAGTCATGGAATGGAGGTGTGTGAAGTCATAGAATGAAGGTGTGTGAAGTCACAGAATGAAGGTGTGTTAAGTCACAGAACAGAGGTGTGTGAACTCAGAATGGAGATGTGTGAAGTCCCAGAATGGAGGTGTGGGAAGTCATAGAATGGAGTTGTGTGAAGTCACAGAATGGAGATGTGTGAATTCATAGAATCGAGGTGTGTGAAATCATAGAATGGAGGTGTGTGAAGTCACAGAATGGAGGTGTGTGAAGTCACAGAATGGAGGTGTGTGAAGTCACAGAATTGAGGTGTGTGAACTCACAATGGAGGTGTGTGAAGTCAAAGAATGGAGGTGTGTGAAGTAATAGAAAGGAAGTGTGTGAAGTCATAGAATGAAGGTGTGTGAAGCCAGAATTGAGGTGTGTGAAGACACAGAATTGAGGTGCGTGAACTCAGAATGAAGGTGTGAGAAGTCAAAGAATGGAGGTTTGTGAAGTCATAGAATGGAGGTGTGTGAAGTCATAGAATGGATGTTTCTGAAGTAGAATGGAGGTGTGTGAAGTCATAGAATGGAGGTGTGTAAAGTCAAAATGGAGGTGTGCGAACTCATAAAATGGAGATGAGTGAAGTCATGGAAAGGAGGTGTGTGAAGCCCAAAAATGGAGGTGTCCGAAGTCAAACAATGGTGGTGTGTGAAGTCACAGAATGGAGGTGTGTGAAGTCAAAGAATGGAAGTGTGTGAAGTCAAAATGGAGGTGTGTGAATCACAGAATGGAGGTGTGTGAAGTCACAGAATGGAGGTGTGTGAAGTCATCCAAAGGAGGTGTGTGAAGTCATGCCATAGAGGTGTGTGAAGTCACAGAATGGCGGTGTGTGAAGTCAGAATGGAGTTGTGTGAAGTCATAGAATGTAGGTGTGTGAAGTCAGAATGGAGGAGTGTGAAGTCAGAATGGAGGTGTGTGAACTCATAGAATGGAGGTGTGAAGTCACAATGGAGGTGTGTGAAGTCATAGAATGGAGGTGTGTGAAGTCACAGTATGGAGGTGTGTGAAATCATAGAATGGAGCTGTGTGAAGTCAGATTTGAGGAGTGTGAAGTCACAGAATGGAGGTGTGTGCACTCAGAATGGAGGTGTGTGAATTCATAGAATGGAGGTGTGTGAAGTCACAGAATTGAGGTGTGTGAAGTCACAGATGGAGGTGTGGGAAGTCATAGAATGGAGGTGTGTGAAGTCATAAAATGGAGGTGTGTGAAGTCACAGAATTGATGTTTGTGAAGTAAGAATGAAGGTGTGTTAAGTCATAGAATGGAGGTGTTTTAAGGCACAGATTGGAGGTGTGTGAAGTCACAGAATGGAGGTGTGTGAACTTACAATGGAGGTGTGTGAAGTCAAAGAATGGAGGTGTGTGAAGTCATAGAATGGAAGTGTGTGAAGTCATAGAATGAAGGTGTGTGAAGCCAGAATTGAGGTGTGTGAAGTCACAGAAGTGAGGTGTGTGAACTCAGAATGAAGGTGTGTGAAGTCATAGAATGGAGCTGTGTGAAGTCAGAATGGAGGTGTGTGAAGTCATAGAATGGACTTGTGTGAACTCACAATGGAGGTGTGTGAAGTCAAAGAATGGAGGTGTGTGAAGTCATAGAATGGAATTGTGTGAAGTTATGGAATGCAGGTGTGTGAACCAGAATTGAGGTGTGTGAAGTCATAGAATTCAGGTGTGTGAACTCAGAATGGATGTGTGTGAAGTCACAGAATGGAGGTTTGTGAAGTCATAGAATGGAGGTGTGTCAAGTCATAGAATGGATGTGTCTGAAGTAGAATGAAGGTGTGTGAAGTCATAGAATGGAGGTGTGTGAAGTCAAAATGGAGGTGTGTGAACTCATAAAATGGAGATGTGTGAAGTCATGGAATGGAGGTGTGTGAAGTCCAAAAATGGAGGTGGGTGAAGTCAAACAATGGTGGTGTGTGAAGTCAAAGAATGGAGGTGTGTGAAGTCATCGAATGGAGGTGTGTGAAGTCATGGAATGGAGGTGTGTGAAATCACAGAATGGAGGTGTGTGAAGTCACAGAATGGAGATGTGTGAAGTCACAGAATGGAGGTGTGTGAAGTCACAGAATGGAGGTGTGTGAAGTCAAAGAATGGAGGTGTGTGAACTCACAATTGAGGTGTGTGAAGTCAAACAATAAAGGTGTGTGAAGTCAAACAATAACGGTTTGTGAAGTCACAGAATGGAGGTCTGTGAAGTCATAGAAGGGAGGTGTGTTTAGTCACAGAATGGAGGTGTGTGAAGTCAGAGAATGGAGGTGTGTGAACTCAGAATGGAGGTGTGTGAAGTCACAGAACGGAGATTTGTGAAGTCATAGAATGGAAGTACGTGAAGTCATAGAATGGATGTTTCTGAAGTAAGAATGGAGGTGCGTGAAGTCATAGAATGGAGGTGTGTGAAGTCAAAATGGAGGTGTGTGAATTCATAGAATGGAGGTGTGTGTACTCATAGAATGGAGGTGTGTGAAGTCATGGAATGGATGTTTCTGAAGTAGAATGAAGGTGTGTCAAGTCATAGAATGGAGGTGTGTGAAGTCAAAATGTAGGTGTGTGAACTCATAAAATGGAGATGTGTGAAGTCATGGAATGGAGGTGTGTGAAGTCCAAAAATGGAGGTGTGTGAAGTCAAACAATGGTGGTGTGTGAAGTCAGAGAATGGAGGTGTGTGAAGTCAAAGAATGGAAGTGTGTGAAGTCAAGATGGAGGTGTGTGAAGTCACAGAATGTAGGTGTGAAGTCACAGATTGGAGGTGTATGAAGTCATAGAATGTAGGTGTGTGAAGTCACAGAATGGAGGTGTGTGAAGTCACAGAATGGAGGTGTGTGTAGTCACAGAATGAAGGTGTGTGAACTCACAATTGTGGTATGTGAAGTCACAGAATGGAGGTGTGTGAAGTCAAATAATAAAGGTGTGTGAAGTCACAGAATGGAGGTCTGTGAAGTCATAGAATGGAGGTGTGTTAAATCACAGAATGGAGGTGTGTGAACTCATAGAATGGAGGTGTGTGAACTCATAGAATGGAGGTGTGTGAAGTCAAAGAATGGAGGTGTGTGAAGTCATCCAAAGGAGGTGTGTGAAGTCATGCCATAGAGGTGTGTGAAGTCACAGAATGGCGGTGTGTGAAGTCAGAATGGAGTTGTGTGAAGTCATAGAATGTAGGTGTGTGAAGTCAGAATGGAGGTGTGTGAAGTCAGAATGGAGGTGTGTGAACTCATAGAATGGAGGTGTGAAGTCACAATGGAGGTGTGTGAAGTCATAGAATGGAGGTGTGTGAAGTCACAGTATGAAGGTGTGTGAAATCATAGAATGGAGCTGTGTGAAGTCAGATTTGAGGAGTGTGAAGTCACAGAATGGAGGTGTGTGCACTCAGAATGGAGGTGTGTGAATTCATAGAATGGAGGTGTGTGAAGTCACAGAATTGAGGTGTGTGAAGTCACAGATGGAGGTGTGGGAAGTCATAGAATGGAGGTGTGTGAAGTCATAAAATGGAGGTGTGTGAAGTCACAGAATTGATGTTTGTGAAGTAAGAATGAAGGTGTGTTAAGTCATAGAATGGAGGTGTTTTAAGGCACAGATTGGAGGTGTGTGAAGTCACAGAATGGAGGTGTGTGAACTTACAATGGAGGTGTGTGAAGTCAAAGAATGGAGGTGTGTGAAGTCATAGAATGGAAGTGTGTGAAGTCATAGAATGAAGGTGTGTGAAGCCAGAATTGAGGTGTGTGAAGTCACAGAAGTGAGGTGTGTGAACTCAGAATGAAGGTGTGTGAAGTCATAGAATGGAGCTGTGTGAAGTCAGAATGGAGGTGTGTGAAGTCATAGAATGGACTTGTGTGAACTCACAATGGAGGTGTGTGAAGTCAAAGAATGGAGGTGTGTGAAGTCATAGAATGGAATTGTGTGAAGTTATGGAATGCAGGTGTGTGAACCAGAATTGAGGTGTGTGAAGTCATAGAATTCAGGTGTGTGAACTCAGAATGGATGTGTGTGAAGTCACAGAATGGAGGTTTGTGAAGTCATAGAATGGAGGTGTGTCAAGTCATAGAATGGATGTTTCTGAAGTAGAATGAAGGTGTGTGAAGTCATAGAATGGAGGTGTGTGAAGTCAAAATGGAGGTGTGTGAACTCATAAAATGGAGATGTGTGAAGTCATGGAATGGAGGTGTGTGAAGTCCAAAAATGGAGGTGGGTGAAGTCAAACAATGGTGGTGTGTGAAGTCAAAGAATGGAGGTGTGTGAAGTCATCGAATGGAGGTGTGTGAAGTCATGGAATGGAGGTGTGTGAAATCACAGAATGGAGGTGTGTGAAGTCACAGAATGGAGATGTGTGAAGTCACAGAATGGAGGTGTGTGAAGTCACAGAATGGAGGTGTGTGAAGTCAAAGAATGGAGGTGTGTGAACTCACAATTGAGGTGTGTGAAGTCAAACAATAAAGGTGTGTGAAGTCAAACAATAACGGTTTGTGAAGTCACAGAATGGAGGTCTGTGAAGTCATAGAAGGGAGGTGTGTTTAGTCACAGAATGGAGGTGTGTGAAGTCAGAGAATGGAGGTGTGTGAACTCAGAATGGAGGTGTGTGAAGTCACAGAACGGAGATTTGTGAAGTCATAGAATGGAAGTACGTGAAGTCATAGAATGGATGTTTCTGAAGTAAGAATGGAGGTGCGTGAAGTCATAGAATGGAGGTGTGTGAAGTCAAAATGGAGGTGTGTGAATTCATAGAATGGAGGTGTGTGTACTCATAGAATGGAGGTGTGTGAAGTCATGGAATGGATGTTTCTGAAGTAGAATGAAGGTGTGTCAAGTCATAGAATGGAGGTGTGTGAAGTCAAAATGTAGGTGTGTGAACTCATAAAATGGAGATGTGTGAAGTCATGGAATGGAGGTGTGTGAAGTCCAAAAATGGAGGTGTGTGAAGTCAAACAATGGTGGTGTGTGAAGTCAGAGAATGGAGGTGTGTGAAGTCAAAGAATGGAAGTGTGTGAAGTCAAGATGGAGGTGTGTGAAGTCACAGAATGTAGGTGTGAAGTCACAGATTGGAGGTGTATGAAGTCATAGAATGTAGGTGTGTGAAGTCACAGAATGGAGGTGTGTGAAGTCACAGAATGGAGGTGTGTGTAGTCACAGAATGAAGGTGTGTGAACTCACAATTGTGGTATGTGAAGTCACAGAATGGAGGTGTGTGAAGTCAAATAATAAAGGTGTGTGAAGTCACAGAATGGAGGTCTGTGAAGTCATAGAATGGAGGTGTGTTAAATCACAGAATGGAGGTGTGTGAACTCATAGAATGGAGGTGTGTGAACTCATAGAATGGAGGTGTGTGAAGTCAAAGAATGGAGGTGTGTGAAGTCAAAGAATGGAGGTGTGTGAAGTCACACTATAAAGGTGTGTGAAGTCACAGAATGGAGCTGTGTGAAATTACAGAATGGAGGTTTGTGAAGTCAAAAAGGTGGTGTGTAGAGTCACAAATGGAGGTGTGTGAACTCATAGAATGGAGGTGTGTGAAGTCAAAGAATAAAGGTGTGTGAAGTCATCTAATGGAGGTGTGGGAAGTCATGGAATGGAGGTATGTGAAGTCACACAATGGAGGTGTGTGAAGTCAGAATGGAGTTGTGTGAAGTCATAGAATGGAGGTGTGTGAAGTCAGAATGGAGGTGTGTGAAGTCATAGAATGGAGGCGTGTGAAGTCAGAATGGAGGTGTGTGAACTCATAGAATGGAGGTGTGTGAAGTCACAATGGAGTTGTGTGAAGTCATAGAATGGAGGTGTGTGAAGTCACAGAATGGAGGTGTGTGAAGTCATAGAATGGAGCTGTGTGAAGTCAGATTGGAGGTGTGTGAAGTCACAGAATGGAGGTGTGTGAACTCAGAATGGAGGTGTGTGAAGTCACAGAATGGAGGTGTGTGAAGTCATAGAATGGAGGTGTGTAAAGTCATAGAATGGAGGTATGTGATCTCATAATGTAGGTGTGTGAAGTCACAGAATTGAGATGTGTGAAGTCACAGAATGGAGGTGTGTGAAGTCATAGAATGGAGGTGTGTGAGGGCACAGAATGGAGGTGTGTGAAGTCATAGAATGGAGCTGTGTGAAGTCAGAATGGAGGTGTGTGAAGTCATAGATTGAATGTGTGTGAACTCACAATGGAGATGTGTGAAGTCAAAGAATGGAGGTGTGTGAAGTCAAAGAATGGAAGTGTGTGATGTCATAGAATGGAGGTGTGTGAAGTCATAGAATGGAGTTGTGTGAAGTCACAGAATTAATGTTTGTGAAGTCAGAATGGAGGTGTGTGAAGTCAGAATGGAGGTTTGTGAAGTCATAGCATGGAGGTGTGTGAAGTCGTAGAATGCATGTGTGTGAAGTGACAGAATTGATGTTTGTGAAGTCAGAATGGAGGTGTGCGAACTCACAATGGAGGTGTGTGAAGTCAAAGAATGGAGGAGTGTGAAGTCACAGAATTGATGTTTATGAAGTCAGAATGGAGGTGTGTGAAGTCAGAATGGAGGTGTGTGAAGTCATAGAATGGAAGTGTGTGAAGTCAAAATGCAGGTGAGTGAACTCATAGAATGGAGGAGTGTGAAGTCAAAGAATAAAGGTGAGTGAAGTCATCTAATGGAGGTGTGGGAAGTCATGGAATGGAGGTATGTGAAGTCACAGAATGGAGGTGTGTGAAGTCAGAATGGAGTTGTGTGAAGTCATAGAATGGAGGTGTGTGAAGTCAGAATGGAGGTGTGCGAACTCACAATGGAGGTGTGTGAAGTCAAAGAATGGAGGAGTGTGAAGTCACAGAATTGATGTTTATGAAGTCAGAATGGAGGTGTGTGAAGTCAGAATGGAGGTGTGTGAACTCAGAGAATGGAGGTGTGTGAACTCAGAATGGAGGTGTGTGAAGTCACAGAACGGAGATTTGGGAAGTCATAGAATGGAGGTGGGTGAAGTCATAGAATGGATGTTTCTGACGTAAGAATGAAGGTGTGTGAAGTCATAGAATGGAGGTGTGTGAAGTCAAAATGGAGGTGTGTGAACTCATAGAATGGAGGTGTGTGAACTCATACAATGGAGGTGTGTGAAGTCATGGAATGGAGGTGAGTGAAGTCAAAGAATTGAGGTGTGTGACGTCATAGAATGGAGGTGTGTGAAGTCAGAATGGAGGTGTGTGAAGTCATAGAATGGAGGTGTGTGAAGTCAGAATGGAGGTGTGTGAACTCATAGAATGGAGGTGTGTGAAGTCACAATGGAGGTTTGTGAAGTCATAGATTGGAGGTGTGTGAAGTCAAAGAATGGAGGTGTGTGAAGTCATAGAATGGAGCTGTGTGAAGTCAGATTGGAGGTGTGTGAAGTCACAGAATGGAGGTGTGTGAACTCAGAATGGAGGTGTGTGAAGTCACAGAATGGAGGTGTGTGAAGTCATAGAATGGAGGTGTGTAAAGTCATAGAATGGAGGTGTGTGAGGTCATAATGTAGGTGTGTGAAGTCACAGAATTGAGATGCGTGAAGTCACAGAATGGAGGTGTGTGAAGTCATAGAAAGGATGTGTGTGAAGTCGTAGAATGGAGGTGTGTGAAGTCATAGAATGGATGTTTGTGAAGTAAGAATGAAGGTGTGTTAAGTCCTAGAATAGAGATGTGTGAAGGCACAGAATGGAGGTGTGTGAAGTCATAGAATGGAGCTGTGTGAAGTCAGAATGGAGGTGTGTGAAGTCATAGAATGAAGGTGTGTGAACTCACAATGGAGATGTGTGAAGTCAAAAATGGAGGTGTGTGAAGTCAAAGAATGGAAGTTTGTGAAGTCATAGAATGGAGGTGTGTGAAGACATAGAATGGAGGTGTGTGAAGTCATAGAATGGATGTTCCTGAAGTAAGAATGTAGGTGTGTCAAGTCATAGAATGTAGGTGTGTGAAGTCAAAATGGTGGTGTGTGAACTCATAGAATGGATGTGTGTGAACTGATAGAGTAGAGGTGTGTGAAGTCATGGAATGGAGGTGTGTGAAGTCAAAGAATGGAGGTGTGTGAAGTCAAACAATGGAGGTGTGCGAAGTCACAGAATGGAGGTGTGTGAAGTCACAGAATGGAAGTGTGTGAAGTCAAAATGGAGGTGTGTGAAGTCACAGAATGGAGGTGTGTGAAGCCACAGAATGGAGGTGTGTGAAGTCAAAATGGTGGTGTGTAACGTCACAAATGGAGGTGTGTGAAGTCACAGAATGTATGTGTGTGAACTCAAAATGGAGGTGTGTGAAGTCAAAGAATGGAGGTGTGCGAAGTCAAAGAATATAGGTGTGTGAAGTCATAGAATGGAGGTGTGTGAAGTCATAGAATGGAGGTGTGTGAAATCATAGAATGAAGGTGTGTGAAGTCACGGAATGAAGGTGTGTTAAGTCACAGAACGGAGGTGTGTGAACTCAGAATGGAGGTGTGTGAAGTCCCAGAATGGAGGTGTGTGAAGTCAAAGAATGGAGGTGTGTGAAGTCACAGAATGGAGGTGTGTGAACTCACAATGGAGGTGTGTGAAGTCAAATAATGGAGGTGTGTGAAGTCATAGAATGGAAGTGTGTGAAGTCATAGAATAGAGGTGTGTGAAGCCAGAATTGAGGTGTGTGAAGTCACAGAATTGAGGTGTGTGAACTCAGAATGGAGGTGTGTGAAGTCACAGAATGGAGGTGTGTGAAGTCACAGAATGGAGGTGTGTGAAGTCAAAATGGAGGTGTGTGAACTCATAGAATGGAGGTTTGTGAACTCATAGAATGGAGGTGTGTGAAGTCATGCAATGGAGGTGTGTGAAGTCAAAGAATGGAGGTGTGTGAAGTCAAACAATAAATGTGTGCGAAGTCACAGAATGGAGGTGTGTGAAATCACAGAATGGAGGTGTGTGAAGTCAAAGAATGGAGGTGTGTGAAGTCATGGAATGGAGGTGTGTGAAGTCACAGAATGGAGGTGTGTGAAGTCATAGAATGGAGGTGTATGAAGTCAAAATGGTGGTGTGTGAACTCATAGAATGGAGGTCTGAGAACTCATAGAATGGAGGAGTGTGAAGTCATGGAATAAAGGTGTGTGAAGTCAAAGAATGCATTGTGTGAAGTCAAACAATAAAGGTGTGTGAATTCACAGAATGGAGGTGTGTGAAATCACAGAATGGAGGTGTGTGAAGTCATGGAATGGAGGTGTGTGAAGTCACAGAACGGATGTGTGAAGTCAGAATGTAGTTGTGTGAGGTCATAGAATGGAGGTGTGTGAAGTCACAAGGGAGGTGTGTGAAATCATAGAATGGAGATGTGTGAAGTCATCGAATGGAGGTGTGTGAAGTCATGGAATGGAGGTGTGTGAAGTCATGGAATGGAGGTGTGTGAAGTCACAGTATGGAGGTTTGTGAACTCAGAATGGAGTTGTGTGAAGTCATAGAATGGAGGTGTGTGAAGTCACCAGGGAGGTGTGTGAAATCATAGAATGGAGGTGTGTGAAGTCACAGTATGGAGGTGTGTGAAGTCATAGAATGGAGCTGTGTGAAGTCAGGTTGGAAGTGTGTGAAGTCACAGAATGGAGGTGTGTGAACTCAGAATGGAGGTGTGTGAAATCACAGAATGGAGGTGTGAAGTCATAGAATGGAGGTGTGTGAAGTCATAATGGAGGTGTGTGAAGTCACAGAATTGAGGTGTGTGAAGTCACAGAATGGAGGTGTGTGAAGTTATAGAATGGAGGTGTGTGAAGTCATAGAATGGAGGTGTGTGATCATAGAATGGATGTTTGTAAAGTAAGAATGAAGGTGTGTTAAGTCATAGAATGGAGGTGTGTGAAGGCACAGAATGGAGGTGTGTGAAATCACAATGGAGGTGTGTGAAGTCCCAGAATGGAGGTGTGTGAAGTCAAAGAATGGAGGTGTGTGAAGTCACAGAATGGAGGTGTGTGAACTCAAAATGGAGGTGTGTGAAGTCAAATAATGGAGGTGTGTGAAGTCACAGAATGGAGATGTGTGAAGTCAAAGAATGGAAGTGTGTGAAGTCAAAATTGAGGTGTGTGAAGTCACAGAATGGAGGTGTGTGAAGTCATAGAATGGAGGTGTGTGAAGTCACAGAATGGAGATGTGTGTAGTCACAGAATGGAGGTGTGTGAAGTCACAGAATGGAGGTGTGTGAAGTCACAGAATGGAGGTGTGTGAACTCACAATGGAGGTGTGTGAAGTCCCAGAATGGAGGTGTGTGAAGTCAAAGAATGGAGGTGTGTGAAGTCACAGAATGGAGGTGTGTGAACTCAAAATGGAGGTGTGTGAAGTCAAATAATGGAGGTGTGTGAAGTCATAGAATGGAAGTGTGTGAAGTCATAGAATAGAGGTGTGTGAAGCCAGAATTGAGGTGTGTGAAGTCACAGAATTGAGGTGTGTGAACTCAGAATGGAGGTGTGTGAAGTCACAGAATGGAGGTTTGTGAAATTATAGAATGGAGGTGTGTGAAGTCATACAACGGATGTTTCCGAAGTAGAATGAAGGTATGTGAAGTCATAGAATGGAGGTGTGTGAAGTCAAAATGGAGGTGTGCGAACTCAATAAATGGAGATGTGTGAAGTCACGGAATTGAGGTGTGTGAAGTCCAAAAATAGAGGTGTGTGAAGTCAAACAATGTTAATGTGTGTGAATTCACAGAATGGAGGTGTGTGAAGTTACAGAATTTAGGTGTGTGAAGTCATAGAATGGAGGTGTGTGAAGTCACAGAATGGAGGAGTGTGAAGTCACAGAATGGAGGTGTGTGAAGTCAAAATGGAGGTGTGTGAACTCATAGAATGGAGGTTTGTGAACTCATAGAATGGAGGTGTGTGAAGTCATGCAATGGAGGTGTGTGAAGTCAAAGAATGGAGGTGTGTGAAGTCAAACAATAAATGTGTGTGAAGTCACAGAATGGAGGTGTGTGAAATCACAGAATGGAGGTGTGTGAAGTCAAAAATGTGGTGTGTAGAGTCACAAATGGAGGTGTGTGAACTCATAGAATGGAGGTGTGTGAAGTCAAAGAATGGAGGTGTGTGAAGTCATGGAATGGAGGTGTGTGAAGTCACAGAATGGAGGTGTGTGAAGTCATAGAATGGAGGTGTATGGAGTAAAAATGGAGGTGTGTGAACTCATAGAATGGAGGTCTGAGAACTCATAGAATGGAGGAGTGTGAAGTCATGGAATAAAGGTGTGTGAAGTCAAAGAATGCATTGTGTGAAGTCAAACAATAAAGGTGTGTGAAGTCACAGAATGGAGGTGTGTGAAATCACAGAATGGAGGTGTGTGAAGTTATGGAATGGAGGTGTGTGAAGTCACAGAATGGATGTGTGAATTCAGAATGTAGTTGTGTGAGGTCATAGAATGGAGGTGTGTGAAGTCACAAGGGAGGTATGTGAAATCATAGAATGGAGATGTGTGAAGTCATCGAATGGAGGTGTGTGAAGTCATGGAATGGAGGTGTGTGAAGTCATGGAATGGAGGTGTGTGAAGTCATGGAATGGAGGTGTGTGAAGTCACAGAATGGAGGTTTGTGAACTCAGAATGGAGTTGTGTGAAGTCATAGAATGGAGGTGTGTGAAGTCACAAGGGAGGTGTGTGAAATCATAGAATGGAGGTGTGTGAAGTCACAGTATGGAGGTGTGTGAAGTCATAGAATGGAGCTGTGTGAAGTCAGATTTGAAGTGTGTGAAGTCACAGAATGGAGGTGTGTGAACTCAGAATGGAGGTGTGTGAAATCACAGAATGGAGGTGTGAAGTCATAGAATGGAGGTGTGTGAAGTCATAGAAAGGAGGTGTGTGAAGTCATAATGGAGGTGTGTGAAGTCACAGAATTGAGGTGTGTGAAGTCACAGAATGGAGGTGTGTGAAGTCAGATTTGAAGTGTGTGAAGTCACAGAATGGAGGTGTGTGAACTCAGAATGGAGGTGTGTGAAATCACAGAATGGAGGTGTGAAGTCATAGAATGGAGGTGTGTGATCATAGAATGGATGTTTGTAAAGTAAGAATGAAGGTGTGTTAAGTCATAGAATGGAGGTGTGTGAAGGCACAGAATGGAGGTGTGTGAAATCACAATGGAGGTGTGTGAAGTCAAAGAATGGAGGTGTGTGAAGTCATAGAAAGGAATTGTGTGAAGTCATAGAATGGAGGTGTGTGAAGTCATAGAAAGGAATTGTGTGAAGTCATAGAATGGAGGTGTGTGAAGCCAGAATTGAGGTGTGTGAAGTCACAGAATTGAGGTGTGTGAACTCAGAATGGAGGTGTGTGAACTCACAGAATGGAGGTTTGTAAAGTCATAGAATGGAGGAGTGTGAAGTCATAGAATGGATGTTTCTGAAGTAGAATGAAGGTGTGTGAAGTCATAGAATGTAGGTGTGTGAAGTCAAAATGGAGGTGTGCGAACTCATAAAATTGAGATGCGTGAAGTCATGGAATGGAGGTGTGTGAAGTCCAAAAATGGAGGTGTGTGAAGTCAAACAATGGTGGTGTGTGAAGTCACAGAATGGATGTGTGTGAAGTCAAAGAATGGAAGTGTGTGAAGTCAAAATTGAGGTGTGTGAAGTCACAGAATGGAGGTGTGTGAAGTCACAGAATGGAGGTGTGTGAAGTCATAGAATGGAGGTGTGTGAAGTCACAGAATGGAGATGTGTGTAGTCACAGAATGGAGGTGTGTGAAGTCACAGAATGGAGGTGTGTGAAGTCACAGAATGGAGGTGTGTGAACTCACAATGGAGGTGTGTGAAATCCCAGAATGGAGGTGTGTGAAGTCAAAGAATGGAGGTGTGAGAAGTCACAGAATGGAGGTGTGTGAACTCACAATGGAGGTGTGTGAAGTCAAATAATGGAGGTGTGTGAAGTCATAGAATAGAGGTGTGTGAAGCCAGAATTGAGGTGTGTGAAGTCACAGAATTGAGGTGTGTGAACTCAGAATGGAGGTGTGTGAAGTCACAGAATGGAGGTTTGTGAAATTATAGAATGGAGGTGTGTGAAGTCATAGAACGGATGTTTCCGAAGTAGAATGAAGGTATGTGAAGTCATAGAATGGAGGTGTGTGAAGTCAAAATGGAGGTGTGCGAACTCATTAAATGGAGTTGTGTGAAGTCATAGAATGGAGGTGTGTGAAGTCAGAATGGAGGTGTGTGAAGTCATAGAATGGAGGTGTGTGAAGCTAGAATGGAGGTGTGTGAACTCACAGAATGGAGCTGCGTGAAGTCACAATGGAGGTGTGTGAAGTCATAGAATGGAGGTGGGTGAAGTCACAGAATGGAGGTGTGTGAAGTCATAGAGTGGAGCTGTGTGAAGTCAGATTGCAGTTGTGTGAAGTCACAGAATGGAGGTGTGTGAACTCAGAATGGAGGTGTGTGAAGTCACAGAATGAAGTTGTGTGAAGTCATAGAATGGAGGTGTGTTAAGTCATAGAATTGATGTGTGTGAAGTCATAATGGAGGTGTGTGAAGTCACAGAATTGAGGTGTGTGAAGTCACAGAATGGAGGTTTGTAAAGTCATAGAATGGAGGTGTGTGAACTCATAGAATGGAGGTGTGTGAAGTCACAGAATGGATGTTTGTGAAGTACGAATGAAGGTGTGTTAAGTCATAGAATGGAGGTGTGTGAAGGCACAGAATGGAGGTGTGTGAAGTCATAGAATGGAGCTGTTTGAAGTCAGAATGGAGGTGGGTGAAGTCACAGAATGGAGGTGTGTGAACTCAGAATGGTGGTGTGTGAAGTCACAGAATGGTGGTGTGTTAAGTTACAGAACGGAGGTGTTTGAACTCAGAATGGAGGTGTGTGGAATCACAGAATGGAGGTGTGTGAAGTCATAGAATGGAGGTGTGTGAAATCATAGAATGGAGTTGTGGGAAGGCATAGAGTGGAGCTGTGTGAAGTCAGATTGGAGGTGTGCGAAGTCACAGAATGGAGGTGTGTGAAGTCATTGAATGGAGCTGGGTGAAGTCAGAATGGAGGTGTGTGAAGTCACAGAATTGAGGTGTGTGAACTCAGAACAGAGGTGTGTGAAGTCACAGAATCTAGGTGTGTGAATTAATAGAATGGAGGTGTGAGAAATCATAGAATGGAGGTGTGTGAAGTCACAGAATGGAGGTGTGTGAAGTCACAGAATGGAGGTGTTTGAAGTCACAGAATGGAGGTGTGTGAACTCACAATGGAGGTGTGTGAAGTCAAAGAATGGAGGTGTGTGAAGTCATAGAATGGAATTGTGTGAAGTCATAGAATGGAGGTGTGTGAAGTCAAAATGGAGGTGTGTGAACTCATAGAATGGAGGTTTGTGAACTCATAGAATGGAGGTGTGTGAAGTCATGCAATGGAGGTGTGTGAAGTCAAAGAATGGAGGTGTGTGAAGTCAAACAATAAATGTGTGTGAAGTCACAGAATGGAGGTGTGTGAAATCACAGAATGGAGGTGTGTGAAGTCAAAAATGTGGTGTGTAGAGTCACAAATGGAGGTGTGTGAACTCATAGAATGGAGGTGTGTGAAGTCAAAGAATGGAGGTGTGTGCAGTCATGGAATGGAGGTGTGTGAAGTCACAGAATGGAGGTGTGTGAAGTCATAGAATGGAGGTGTATGGAGTAAAAATGGAGGTGTGTGAACTCATAGAATGGAGGTCTGAGAACTCATAGAATGGAGGAGTGTGAAGTCATGGAATAAAGGTGTGTGAAGTCAAAGAATGCATTGTGTGAAGTCAAACAATAAAGGTGTGTGAAGTCACAGAATGGAGGTGTGTGAAATCACAGAATGGAGGTGTGTGAAGTTATGGAATGGAGGTGTGTGAAGTCACAGAATGGATGTGTGAATTCAGAATGTAGTTGTGTGAGGTCATAGAATGGAGGTGTGTGAAGTCACAAGGGAGGTGTGTGAAATCATAGAATGGAGATGTGTGAAGTCATCGAATGGAGGTGTGTGAAGTCATGGAATGGAGGTGTGTGAAGTCATGGAATGGAGGTGTGTGAAGTCACAGAATGGAGGTTTGTGAACTCAGAATGGAGTTGTGTGAAGTCATAGAATGGAGGTGTGTGAAGTCACAAGGGAGGTGTGTGAAATCATAGAATGGAGGTGTGTGAAGTCACAGTATGGAGGTGTGTGAAGTCATAGAATGGAGCTGTGTGAAGTCAGATTTGAAGTGTGTGAAGTCACAGAATGGAGGTGTGTGAACTCAGAATGGAGGTGTGTGAAATCACAGAATGGAGGTGTGAAGTCATAGAATGGAGGTGTGTGAAGTCATAGAAAGGAGGTGTGTGAAGTCATAATGGAGGTGTGTGAAGTCACAGAATTGAGGTGTGTGAAGTCACAGAATGGAGGTGTGTGAAGTCAGATTTGAAGTGTGTGAAGTCACAGAATGGAGGTGTGTGAACTCAGAATGGAGGTGTGTGAAATCACAGAATGGAGGTGTGAAGTCATAGAATGGAGGTGTGTGATCATAGAATGGATGTTTGTAAAGTAAGAATGAAGGTGTGTTAAGTCATAGAATGGAGGTGTGTGAAGGCACAGAATGGAGGTGTGTGAAATCACAATGGAGGTGTGTGAAGTCAAAGAATGGAGGTGTGTGAAGTCATAGAAAGGAATTGTGTGAAGTCATAGAATGGAGGTGTGTGAAGTCATAGAAAGGAATTGTGTGAAGTCATAGAATGGAGGTGTGTGAAGCCAGAATTGAGGTGTGTGAAGTCACAGAATTGAGGTGTGTGAACTCAGAATGGAGGTGTGTGAACTCACAGAATGGAGGTTTGTAAAGTCATAGAATGGAGGAGTGTGAAGTCATAGAATGGATGTTTCTGAAGTAGAATGAAGGTGTGTGAAGTCATAGAATGTAGGTGTGTGAAGTCAAAATGGAGGTGTGCGAACTCATAAAATTGAGATGCGTGAAGTCATGGAATGGAGGTGTGTGAAGTCCAAAAATGGAGGTGTGTGAAGTCAAACAATGGTGGTGTGTGAAGTCACAGAATGGATGTGTGTGAAGGCAAAGAATGGAAGTGTGTGAAGTCAAAATTGAGGTGTGTGAAGTCACAGAATGGAGGTGTGTGAAGTCACAGAATGGAGGTGTGTGAAGTCATAGAATGGAGGTGTGTGAAGTCACAGAATGGAGATGTGTGTAGTCACAGAATGGAGGTGTGTGAAGTCACAGAATGGAGGTGTGTGAAGTCACAGAATGGAGGTGTGTGAACTCACAATGGAGGTGTGTGAAATCCCAGAATGGAGGTGTGTGAAGTCAAAGAATGGAGGTGTGAGAAGTCACAGAATGGAGGTGTGTGAACTCACAATGGAGGTGTGTGAAGTCAAATAATGGAGGTGTGTGAAGTCATAGAATAGAGGTGTGTGAAGCCAGAATTGAGGTGTGTGAAGTCACAGAATTGAGGTGTGTGAACTCAGAATGGAGGTGTGTGAAGTCACAGAATGGAGGTTTGTGAAATTATAGAATGGAGGTGTGTGAAGTCATAGAACGGATGTTTCCGAAGTAGAATGAAGGTATGTGAAGTCATAGAATGGAGGTGTGTGAAGTCAAAATGGAGGTGTGCGAACTCATTAAATGGAGTTGTGTGAAGTCATAGAATGGAGGTGTGTGAAGTCAGAATGGAGGTGTGTGAAGTCATAGAATGGAGGTGTGTGAAGCTAGAATGGAGGTGTGTGAACTCATAGAATGGAGCTGTGTGAAGTCACAATGGAGGTGTGTGAAGTCATAGAATGGAGGTGGGTGAAGTCACAGAATGGAGGTGTGTGAAGTCATAGAGTGGAGCTGTGTGAAGTCAGATTGCAGTTGTGTGAAGTCACAGAATGGAGGTGTGTGAACTCAGAATGGAGGTGTGTGAAGTCACAGAATGAAGTTGTGTGAAGTCATAGAATGGAGGTGTGTTAAGTCATAGAATTGATGTGTGTGAAGTCATAATGGAGGTGTGTGAAGTCACAGAATTGAGGTGTGTGAAGTCACAGAATGGAGGTTGGTAAAGTCATAGAATGGAGGTGTGTGAACTCATAGAATGGAGGTGTGTGAAGTCACAGAATGGATGTTTGTGAAGTACGAATGAAGGTGTGTTAAGTCATAGAATGGAGGTGTGTGAAGGCACAGAATGGAGGTGTGTGAAGTCATAGAATGGAGCTGTTTGAAGTCAGAATGGAGGTGGGTGAAGTCACAGAATGGAGGTGTGTGAACTCAGAATGGTGGTGTGTGAAGTCACAGAATGGAGGTGTGTTAAGTTACAGAATGGAGGTGTTTGAACTCAGAATGGAGGTGTGTGAAATCACAGAATGGAGGTGTGTGAAGTCATAGAATGGAGGTGTGTGAAATCATAGAATGGAGTTGTGGGAAGGCATAGAGTGGAGCTGTGTGAAGTCAGATTGGAGGTGTGCGAAGTCACAGAATGGAGGTGTGTGAAGTCATTGAATGGAGCTGGGTGAAGTCAGAATGGAGGTGTGTGAAGTCACAGAATTGAGGTGTGTGAACTCAGAACAGAGGTGTGTGAAGTCACAGAATCTAGGTGTGTGAATTAATAGAATGGAGGTGTGAGAAATCATAGAATGGAGGTGTGTGAAGTCACAGAATGGAGGTGTGTGAAGTCACAGAATGGAGGTGTTTGAAGTCACAGAATGGAGGTGTGTGAACTCACAATGGAGGTGTGTGAAGTCAAAGAATGGAGGTGTGTGAAGTCATAGAATGGAATTGTGTGAAGTCATAGAATGGAGGTGTGTGAAGTCATAGAATGGAGTTGTGTGAAGTCATAGAATGGATGTTTCTGAAGTAGAATGAAGGTGTGTGAAGCCATAGAATGGAGGTGTGTGAAGTCAAAATGGGGGTATGTGAACTCATAAAATGGAGATGTGTGAAGTCATGGAATGGAGGTGTGTGAAGTCCAAGAATATAGGTGTGTGAAGTCAAACAATGGTGGTGTGTGAATTTACAGAATTTAGGTGTGTTAAGTCAAAGAATGGAAGTGTGTGAAGTCAAAATGAAGGTGTGTGAAGTCACAGAATGGAGGTGTGTGAAGTCACAGAATGAAGGTATTTGAAGTCAAAATTGTGGTGTGTGAAGTCACAAATGGAGGTGTCTGAAGTTGGAATGCAGCTGTGTGAAGTCATAGAATGGAGGAGTGTGAAGTCAGAATGGAGGTGTGTGAACTCATAGAATGGAGTGTGTGAAGTCACAATGAGGCTGTGTGAAGTCATAGAATGGGGGCGTGTGAAGTCAAATTGGAGGTGTGTGAAATCACAGAATGGAGGTGTGTCAACTCAGAAATGAGGTGTGTGAAGTCATAGAATGGAGGTGTGTGAATTCATAGAATGGAAGTGTGTGAAATCATAGAATGGAGGTGTGTGATGTCAAAGAACTGAGGTTTGTGAAGTCAGAATGGAGGTGTGTGAAGTCAGGATGGAGGTGGGTGAAGTCACAGAATGGAGGTGTGGGAACTCAGAATGGAGGTGTGTGGTCACAGAACGGAGGTTTTTGAAGTCATAGAATGTAGGTGCGTGAAGTCATAGAATGGATGTTTCTGAAGTGAGAATGAAGGTATATGAAGTCAAAGAATGGAGGTGTGTGAAGTCAAAATGGAGGTGTGTGAAATCATAGAATGGAGGTGTGTGAACTCATAGAATGGAGGTGTGTGAAGTCATGGAATGGAGGTGTGTGAAGTCAAAGAATGGAAGTGTGTGAAGTCAAACAATAAAGGTTTGTGAAGTCACAGAATGGAGGTGTGTGAACTCATAGAATGGAGGTGCATGAAGTCAAAGAATGGAGGTGTGTGAAGTCATCGAATGGAGGTGTGTGAAGTCATGGAATGGAGGTGTGTGAAATCAGATGGAGTTGTGTGAAGTCATAGAATGGAGGTGTGTGAAGTCAGAATGGAGGTGTGAGAAGTCACAGAATGGAGCTGTGTGAAGTCAGAATGGAGGAGTGTGAAGTCATAGAATGGAAGTGTGTGAAGTCAGAATGGAGGTGTGTGAACTCCTAGAATGGACGTGTGTGAAGTCACAATGGAGGTGTGTGAAGACATAGAATGGAGGTGTGTGAAGTCACAGAATGGATGTGTGTGAAGTCATAGAATGGAAGTGTGTGAAGTCATAGAATGGATGTTTGTGAAGTAAGAATGAAGGTGTGTGAAGTCATAGAATGGAAGTGTGTGAAGTCACAGAATGGAGGTGTGTGAAGTCACAGAATGGAAGTGTGTTAAGTCACAGAATGGAGGTGTGTGAAATCAGAGTACGGAGGTGTGTGAACTCAGAATGGAGGTGTGTGAAGTCACAGAATGGAGCTGTGTGAACTCAGAATGGAGGAGTGTGAAGTCATAGAATGGAAGTGTGTGAAATCAGAATGGAGGTGTGTGAATTCATAGAATGGACGTGTGTGAAGTCACAATGGAGGTGTGTGAAGACATAGAATGGAGGTGTGTGAAGTCACAGAATGGAGGTGTGTGAAGTCATAGAATGCAAGTGTGTGAAGTCATAGAATGGATGTTTGTGAAGTAAAAATGAAGGTGTGTGAAGTCATAGAGTGGAAGTGTGTGAAGTCACAGAATGGAGGTGTGTGAAGTCACAGAATGGAAGTGTGTTAAGTCACAGAATGGAGGTGTGTGAAGTCAGAGAATGGAGGTGTGTGAACTCAGAATGGATGTGTGTGAAGTCAAAATGGAGGTGTGGGAACTCATAGAATGGAGGAGTGTGAAGTCATGGAATGGAGGTGTGTGAAGTCAAAGAATGGAGGTGTGTGAAGTCAAACAATAAAGGTGTGTGAAGTCACAGAATGGAGGTGTGTGAAATCACAGAATGGAGGTTTGTGAAGTCAAAAACGTGGTGTGTAGAGTCACCAATGGAGGTTTGCGTACTCATAGAATGGAGGTGTGTGAAGTCTAAGAATGGAATTGTGAGAAGTCATGGAATGGAGGTGTGCGAAGTCATGGAATGGACGTGTGTGAAGTCACAGAATGGAGGTGTGTGAAGTCAGAATGGAGTTGTGTGAAGTCATAGAATGGAGGTGTGTGAAGTCAGAATGGAGGTGTGTGAAGTCATAGAATGGAGGTGTGTGAAGTCAGAATGGAGGTGTGTGAACTCATAGAATGGAGGTGTGTGAAGTCACAATGGAGGTGAGTGAAGTCATAGAATGGAGGTGTGTGAAGTCACAGAATGGAGATGTGTGAAGTCATAGAATGGAGCTGTGTGAAGTCAGATTGGAGGTGTGTGAAGACACAGAATGGAGGTGTGTGAACTCAGAATGGAGGTGTGTGAAGTCACAGAATGGAGGTGTGTGAAGTCATAGAATGGAGGTGTGTGAAGTCAGAATGGAGTTGAATGAAGTCATGGAATGGAGGTGTGTGATGTCAGAATGGAGGTGTGTGAAGTCATAGAATGGAGGTGTGTGAAGTCAGAATGGAGGTGTGTGAACTCATAGAATGGAGGTGTGTGAAGTCACAGTGGAGGTGTGTGAAGTCATAGAATGGAGGTGTTTGAAGTCACAGAATGGAGGTGTATGAAGTCATAGAATGGAGCTGTGTGAAGTCAAATGGGAGGTGTGTGAAGTCAAAGAATGGAGGTGTGTGAACTCAGAATGGAGGTGTGTGAAGTCACAGAATGGAGGTGTGTGAAGTCATAGAATGGAGGTGTGTGACGTCATAGAATGGAGGTGTGTGAAGTCATAATGTAGGTGTGTGAAGTCACAGAATTGAGGTGTGTGAAGTCACAGTATGGAGGTGTGTGAAGTCATAGATTGGAGGTGAGTGAAGTCATTGAATGGAGGTGCGTGAAGTCATAGAATGGATGTTTGTGAAGTAAGAATGAAGGTGTGTTAAGTCATAGAATGGAGGTGTGTGAAGGCACAGAATGGAGGTGTGTGAAGTCATGGAATGGAGCTGTGTGAAGTCAGAATGGAGGTGTGTGAAGTCATAGAATGGAGGTGTGTGAACTCACAATGGAGTTGTGTGAAGTCAAAGAATGGTGGTGTGTGAAGTCAAAGAATGGAAGTGTGTGAAGTCATAGAATGGAGGTGTGTGAAGTCATAGAATGGAGGTGTGTGAAGTCATAGAATGGAGGTGTGTGAAGTCACAGAATTGATGTTTGTGAGGTCAGAATGGAGGTGTGTGAAGTCAGAATGGAGGTTTGTGAAGTCAGAGAATGGAGGTGTGTGAAGTCATAGAATGGAGGTGTGTGAAGTCACAGAATTGATGTTTGTGAAGTCAGAATGGAGGTATGTGAACTCACAATGGAGGTGTGTGAAGTCAAAGAATGGAGGTGTGTGAAGTCACAGAATGGATGTTTGTGAAGTCAGAATGGAGGTTTGTGAAGTCAGAATGCAGGTGTGTGAAGTCATAGAATGGAGGTGTGTGAAGTCACAATGCATGTGTGTGAACGCATAGAATGGAGATGTGTGAAGTCACAGAATGGAGGTGTGTGAAGTCACAGAATGGAGGTGTGTGAAGTCATAGAATGGAGGTGTGTGAAGGCATAGAATGGAGGTGTGTGAAGTCATAGAATGGACGTTTGTGAACTCATAGAATGGAGGTCTGTAAAGTCATAGAATGGATGTTTTTGAAGTAAGAATGTAGGGGTGTGAAGTCATAGAATGGAGGTGTGTGCAATCAAAATGGTGGTATGTGAACTCATGGAATGGATGTGTGTGAACTGATAGAGTTGAGGTGTGTGAAGTCATGGAATGAAGGTGTGTGAAGTCAAAGAATGGAGGTGTGTGAAGTCAAACAATGGAGGTTTGCGAAGTCACAGAATGGAGGTGTGTGAAGTCAAAGAATGGAAGTGTGTGAAGTCAAAATGGAGGTGTGTGAAGTCACAGAATGGAGGTTTGTGAAGTCACAGAATGGAGGTTTGTGAAGTCAAAATGGTGGTGTGTAAAGTCACAAAGGGAGGTGTGTGAAGTCACAGAATGTAGGTGTGTGAACTCAAAATGGAGGTGTGTGAAGTGAAAGAATGGAGGTGTGTGAAGTCATAGAATGAAGGTGTGTGAAGTCACAGAATGAAGGTGTGTTAAGTCACAGAACGAAAGTGTGTGAACTCAGAATGGAGGTGTGTGAAGTCCCAGAATGGAGGTGTGGGAAGTCATAGAATGGAGTTGTGTGAAGTCACAGAATGGAGATGTGTGAATTCATAGAATCGAGGTGTGTGAAGTCATAGAATGGAGGTGTGTGAAGTCACAGAATGGAGGTGTGTGAAGTCACAGAATAGAGGTGTGTGAACTCACAATGGAGGTGTGTGAAGTGAAAGAATGGAGGTGTGTGAAGTCATAGAATGGAAGTGTGTGAAGTCATAGAATGAAGGTGTGTGAAGCCAGAATTGAGGTGTGTGAAGACACAGAATTGAGGTGTGTGAACTCAGAATGAAGGTGTGTGAAGTCAAAGAATGGAGGTGTGTGAAGTCATAGAATGGAGGTGTGTGAAGTCAAAATGGAGGTGTGTGAAGTCAAACAATGGTGGTGTGTGAAATCACAGAACGGAGGTGTGTGAAGTCAAAGAATGGAAGTGTGTGAGGTCAAAATGGAGGTGTGTGAAGTCACAGAATGGAGGTGTGTGTAGTCACAGAATGGAGGTGTGTGAAGTCATCGAAAGGAGGTGTGTGAAGTCATGGAATGGAGGTGTGTGAAGTCACAGAATGGCGGTGTGTGAAGTCAGAATGGAGTTGTGTGAAGTCATAGAATGTAGGTGTGTGAAGTCAAAATGGAGGTGTGTGAAGTCATAGAATGGAGGTGTGTGAAGTCAGAATGGAGGTGTGTGAACTCATAGAATGGAGGAGTGAAGTCACAATGGAAGTGTGTGAAGTCATACAATGGAGGTGTGTGAAGTCACAGTATGGAGGTGTGTGAAATCATAGAATGGAGCTGTGTGAAGTCAGATTTGAGGAATGTGAATTCACAGAATGTCGGTGTGTGAACTCAGAATGGAGGTGTGTGAAGTCAAAGAATGGAGGTGTGAAGTCATAGAATGGAGGTGTGTGAAGTCATAGAATGGAGGGGTGTGAAGTCATAATGGAGGTGTGTGAAGTCACAGAATTGTGGTGTGTGAGCTCAGAGATGGAGGTGTGTGAAGTCATAGAATGGAGGTGTGTGAAGTCATAGAATGGAGGTGTGTGAACTCACAATGGAGGTGTGTGAAGTCAAAGAATGGAGGTGTGTGAAGTCATAGAATGGAAGTGTGTGAAGTCATAGAATGAAGGTGTTTGAAGCCAGAATTGAGGTGTGTGAAGTCACAGAATTGAGGTGTGTGAACTCAGAATGAAGGTGTGTGAAGTCACAGAATGGAGGTTTGTGAAGTCATAGAATGGAGGTGTGTGAAGTCATAGAATGGATGTTTCTGAAGTAGAATGGAGGTGTGTGAAGTCATAGAATGGAGGTGTGTGAAGTCAAAATGGAGGGGTGCGAACTCATAACATGAAGATGTGTGAAGTCATGGAAAGGAGGTGTGTGAAGTCCAAAAATGGAGGTGTGTGAAGTCACAGAATGGAGGTGTGTAGTCAAAGAATGGAAGTGTGTGAAGTCAAAATGGAGATGTGTGATGTCACAGAATGGAGGTGTGTGAAGTCACAGAATGGAGGTGTGTGAAGTCATAGAATGGAGGTGTGTGAAGTCACAGAATGGAGGTGTGTGAAGTCACAGAATGGAGGTGTGTGAAGTCACAGAATGGAGGTGTGTGAAGTCAAAATGGAGGTGTGTGAACTCATAGAATGGAGGTTTGTGAACTCATAGAATGGAAGTGTGTGAAGTCATGGAATGGAGGTGTGTGAAGTCAAAGAATGGAGGTGTGAAGTCAAACAATAAAGGTGTGTGAAGTCACAGAATGGAGGTGTGTGAAATCAAAGAATGGAGGTGTGTGAAGTCAAAAACGTGGTGTGTAGAGTCACAAATGTAGGTGTGTGAACTCATAGAATGGAGGTGTGTGAAGTCAAAGAATTGATGTTTGTGAAGTCAGAATGGAGGTGTGTGAACTCACAATGGAGGTGTGTGAAGTCAAAGAATGGAGGTGTGTGAAGTCAAAGAATGGAAGTGTGTGAAGTCATAGAATGGAGGTGTGTCAAGTCATAGAATGGAGGTGTGTGAAGACATAAAACGGAGGTGTGTGAAGTCACAGAATTGATGTTTGTGAGGTCTGAATGGAGGTGTGTGAAGTCAGAATGGAGGTTTGTGAAGTCAGAGAATGGAGGTGTGTGAAGTCACAGAATTGATGTTTGTGAAGTCAGAATGGAGGTGTGTGAACTCACAATGGAGGTGTGTGAAGTCAAAGAATGGAGGTGTGTGAAGTCACAGAATTGATGTTTGTAAAGTCAGAATGGAGGTGTGTGAAGTCAGAATGGAGGTGTGTGAAGTCATAGAATGGAGGTGTGTGAAGTCAGAATGCATGTGTGTGAACTCATAGAATGGAGATGTGTGAAGTCACAGAATGGAGGTGTGTGAACTCAAAATGGAGGTGTGTGAAGTCCCAGAATGGAGGTGTGGGAAGTCATAGAATGGAGTTGTGTGAAGTCACAGAATGGAGATGTGTGAATTCATAGAATCGAGCTGTGTGAAATCATAGAATGGAGCTGTGTGAAGTCACAGAATGGAGGTGTGTGAAGTCACAGAATGGAGGAGTGTGAACTCACAGAATGGAGGTGTGTGAACTCACAATGGAGGTGTGTGAAGTCAAAGAATGGAGGTGTGTGAAGTCATAGAATGGAAGTGTGTGAAGTCATAGAATGAAGGTGTGTGAAGCCAGAATTGAGGTGTGTGAAGACACAGAATTGAGGTGCGTGAACTCAGAATGAAGGTGTGTGAAGTCAAAGAATGCAGGTTTGTGAAGTCATAGAATGGAGGTGTGTGAAGTCATAGAATGGATGTTTCTGAAGTAGAATGGAGGTGTGTGAAGTCATAGAATGGAGGTGTGTGAAGTCAAAATGGAGGTGTGCGAACTCATAAAATGGAGATGAGTAAAGTCATGGAAAGGAGGTGTGTGAAGTCCAAAAATGGAGGTGTGCGAAGTCAAACAATGGTGGTGTGTGAAGTCACAGAATGGAGGTGTGTGAAGTCAAAGAATGGAAGTGTGTGAAGTCAAAATGGAGGTGTGTGAAGTCACAGAATGGAGGTGTGTGAAGTCACAGAATGGAGGTGTGTGAAGTCATCCAAAGGAGGTGTGTGAAGTCATGCAATGGAGGTGTGTGAAGTCACAGAATGGCGGTGTGTGAAGTCAGAATGGAGTTGTGTGAAGTCATAGAATGTAGGTGTGTGAAGTCAGAATGGAGGTGTGTGAAGTCATAGAATGGAGGTGTGTGAAGTCAGAATGGAGGTGTGTGAACTCATAGAATGGAGGTGTGAAGTCACAATGGAGGTGTGGGAAGTCATAGAATGGAGGTGTGTGAAGTCACAGTATGGAGGTGTGTGAAATCATAGAATGGAGCTGTGTGAAGTCAGATTTGAGGAGTGTGAAGTCACAGAATGGAGGTGTGTGCACTCAGAATGGAGGTGTGTGAAGTCACAGAATGGAGGTGTGAAGTCATAGAATGTAGGTGTGTGAAGTCATAGAATGGAGGTGTGTGAAGTCATAATAGAGGTGTGTGAAGTCACAGAATTGAGGTGTGTGAAGTCACAGATGGAAGTGTGGGAAGTCATAGAATGGAGGTGTGTGAAGTCATAGAATGGAGGTGTGTGAAGTCATAGAATTGATGTTTGTGAAGTAAGAATGAAGGTGTGTTAAGTCATAGAATGGAGGTGTTTGAAGGCACAGATGGGTGTGTGTGAAGTCACAGAATGGAGGTGTGTGAACTCACAATGGAGGTGTGTGATGTCAAAGAATGGAGGTGTGTGAAGTCATAGAATGGAAGTGTGTGAAGTCATAGAATGAAGGTGTGTGAAGCCAGAATTGAGGTGTGTGAAGTCACAGAAGTGAGGTGTGTGAACTCAGAATGAAGGTGTGTTAAGTCATAGAATTGAGGTGTTTGAAGGCACAGAATGGAGGTGTGTGAAGTCATAGAATGGAGCTGTGTGAAGTCAGAATGGAGGTGTGTGAAGTCATAGAATGGAGGTGTGTGAACTCACAATGGAGGTGTGTGAAGTCAAAGAATGGAGGTGTGTGAAGTCATAGAATGGAATTGTGTGAAGTTATAGAATGGAGGTGTGTGAACCAGAATTGAGGTGTGTGAAGTCACAGAATTGAGGTGTGTGAACTCAGAATGGAGGTGTGTGAAGTCACAGAATTGAGGTTTGTTAAGTCATAGAATGGAGGTGTGTCAAGTCATAGAATGGATGTTTCTGAAGTAGAATGAAGGTGTGTGAAGTCATAGAATGGAGGTGTGTGAAGTCAAAATGGAGGTGTGTGAACTCATAAAATGGAGATGTGTGAAGTCATGGAATGGAGGTGTGTGAAGTCCAAAAATGGAGGTGGGTGAAGTCAAACAATGGAGGTGTGTGAAGTCATCGAATGGAGGTGTGTGAATTCATGGAACGGAGGTGTGTGAAGTCACAGAATGGAGGTGTGTGAAGTCACAGAATGGAGATGTGTGAAGTCACAGAATGGAGGTGTGTGAAGTCACAGAATGGAGGTGTGTGAAGTCACAGAATGGAGGTGTGTGAACTCACAATGGAGGTGTGTGAAGTCAAACCATAAAGGTGTGTGAAGTCAAACAATAAAGGTGTGTGAAGTCACAGAATGGAGGTCCGTGAAGTCATAGAATGGAGGTGTGTGAAGTCAAAATGAAGGTGTGTGAATTCATAGAATGGAGGTGTGTGTACTCATAGAATGGCGGTGTGTGAAGTCATGGAATGGAGGTGTGTGAAGTCAAAGAATGGAGGTATGTGAAGTCAAACAATAAAGGTGTGTGAAGTCACAGAATGGAGGTGTGTGAAATCACAGAATGGAGGTGTGTGAAGTCAAAAAGGTGGTGTGTAGAGTCACAAATGGAGGTGTGTGAACTCATAGAATGGAGGTGTGTGAAGTCAAAGAATGGAGGTGTGTGAAGTCATAGAACAGAGGTGTGTGAAGTCATAGAATGGATGTTTCTGAAGTAGAATGAAGGTGTGTGAAGTCATAGAATGGAGGTGTGTGAAGTCAAAATGGAGGTGTGTGAACTCAGAAAATGGAGATGTGTGAAGTCATGGAATGGAGGTTCGTGAAGTCCAAAAATGGAGGTGTGTGAACTCACAATCGTGGTGTGTGAAGTCACAGAATGGAGGTGTGTGAAGTCAAACAATAAAGGTGTGTGAAGTCACAGAATGGAGGTCTGTGAAGTCATAGAATGGAGGTGTGTTAAGTCACAGAATGGAGGTTTGTGAACTCAGAGAAGGGAGGTGTGTGAACTCAGAATGGAGGTGTGTGAAGTCACAGAACGGTGATTTGTGAAGTCATAGAATGGAGGTGCGTGAAGTCATAGAATGGATGTTTCTGAAGTAAGAATGAAGGTGTGTGAAGTCATAGAATGGAGGTGTGTGAAGTCAAAATGGAGGTGTGTGAAGTCAAAGAATGGAGGTGTGTGAAGTCACACATTAAAGGTGTGTGAAGTCACAAAATGGAGCTGTGTGAAATTACAGAATGAAGGTTTGTGAAGTCAAAAATGTGGTGTGTAGAGTCAAAAATGGAGGTGTGTGAACTCATAGAATGGAGGTGTGTGAAGTCAAAGAATAAAGGTGTGTGAAGTCATCGAATGGAGGTGTGGGAAGTCATGGAATGGAGGTGTGTGAAGTCACAGAATGGAGGTGTGTGAAGTCAGAATGGAGTTGTGTGAAGTCATAGAATGGAGGTGTGTGAAGTCAGAATGGAGGTGTGTGAAGTCATAGAATGGAGGTGTGTGAAGTCAGAATGGAGGTGTGTGAACTCATAGAATGGAGGTGTGTGAAGTCACAATGGAGGTGTGTGAAGTCATAGAATGGAGGTGTGTGAAGTCACAGAATGGAGGTGTGTGAAGTCATAGAATGGAGCTGTGTGAAGTCAGATTGGAGTTGTGTGAAGTCACAGAATGGAGGTGTGTGAACTCAGAATGGAGGTGTGTGAAGTCACAGAATGGAGGTGTGTGAAGTCATAGAATGGAGGTGTGTAAAGTCATAGAATGGAGGTGTGTGAGGTCATAATGTAGGTGTGTGAAGTCACAGAATTGAGATGTGTGAAGACACAGAATGGAGGTGTGTGAAGTCATAGAATGGAGGTGTGTGAAGTCATAGAATGGAGGTGTGTGAAGTCATAGAATGGATGTTTGTGAAGTAAGAATGAAGGTGTGTTAAGTCCTAGAATGGAGATGTGTGAAGGCACAGAATGGAGGTGTGTGAAGTCATAGAATGGAGCTGTGTGAAGTCAGAATGGAGGTGTGTGAAGTCATAGAATGAAGGTGTGTGAACTCACAATGGAGATGTGTGAAGTCAAAGAATTGATGTTTGTGAAGTCAGAATGGAGGTGTGTGAAGTCAGAATGGAGGTTTGTGAAGTCATAGAATGGAGGTGTGTGAAGTCACAGAATGGAGGTGTGTGAAGTCACAGAATGGAGGTGTGTGAAGTCAAAATGGAGGTGTGTGAACTCATAGAATGGAGGTGTGTGAACTCATAGAATGGAAGTGTGTGAAGTCATGGAATGGAGGTGTGTGAAGTCAAAGAATGGAGGTGTGAAGTCAAACAATAAAGGTGTGTGAAGTCACAGAATGGAGGTGTGTGAAATCACAGAATGGAGGTGTGTGAAGTCAAAAAGGTGGTGTGTAGAGTCACAAATGTAGGTGTGTGAACTCATAGAATGGAGGTGTGTGAAGTCAAAGAATTGATGTTTGTGAAGTCAGAATGGAGGTGTGTGAACTCACAATGGAGGTTTGTGAAGTCAAAGAATGGAGGTGTGTGAAGTCAAAGAATGGAAGTGTGTGAAGTCATAGAATGGAGGTTTGTCAAGCCATAGAATGGAGGTGTGTGAAGACATAAAACGGAGGTGTGTGAAGTCACAGAATTGATGTTTGTGAGGTCAGAATGGAGGTGTGTGAAGTCAGAATGGAGGTTTGTGAAGTCAGAGAATGGAGGTGTGTGAAGTCATAAAATGGAGGAGTGTGAAGGCATAGAATGGAGGTGTGTGAAGTCACAGAATTGATGTTTGTGAAGTCAGAATGGAGGTGTGTGAACTCACAATGGAGGTGTGTGAAGTCAAAGAATGGAGGTGTGTGAAGTCACAGAATTGATGTTTGTAAAGTCAGAATGGAGGTGTATGAAGTCAGAATGGAGGTGTGTGAAGTCATAGAATGGAGGTGTGTGAAGTCAGAATGCATGTGTGTGAACTCATAGAATGGAGATGTGTGAAGTCACAGAATGGAGGTGTGTTAAGTCATAGAATGGAGGTGTGTCAAGTCATAGAATGGAGGTGTGTGAAGTCATAGAATGGAGGTGTGTGAAGTCATAGTATTGACGTTTGTGAACTCATAGAATGGATGTCTGTAAAGTCATAGAATGGATGTTTTTGAAGTAAGAATGTAGGGGTGTGAAGTCATAGAATGGAGGAGTGGGCAATCAAAATGGTGGTATGTGAACTCATAGAAAGGATGTGTGTGAACTGATAGAGTGGAGGTGTGTGAAGTCATGGAATGGAGGTGTGTGAAATCAAAGAATGGAGGTGTGTGAAGTCAAACAATGGAAGTATGCGAAGTCACAGAATGGAGGTGTGTGAAGTCACAGAATGGAAGTGTGTGAAGTCAAAATGGAGGTGTGTGAAGTCACAGAATGGAGGTTTGTGAAGTCACAGAATGGAGGTTTGTGAAGTCAAAATGGTGGTGTGTAAAGTCACAAATGGAGGTGTGTGAAGTCACAGAATGGAGGTGTGTGAACTCAAAATGGAGGTGTGTGAAGTCCCAGAATGGAGGTGTGGGAAGTCATAGAATGGAGTTGTGTGAAGTCACAGAATGGAGATGTGTGAATTCATAGAATCGAGCTGTGTGAAATCATAGAATGGAGGTGTGTGAAGTCACAGAATGGAGGTGTGTGAAGTCATAGAATGGAGGTGTGTGAAGTCATAGAATGGAGGTGTGTGAAGTCATAGAATGGATGTTTGTGAAGTAAGAATGAAGGTGTGTTAAGTCCTAGAATGGAGATGTGTGAAGGCACAGAATGGAGGTGTGTGAAGTCATAGAATGGAGCTGTGTGAAGTCAGAATGGAGGTGTGTGAAGTCATAGAATGAAGGTGTGTGAACTCACAATGGAGATGTGTGAAGTCAAAGAATGTAGGTGTGTGAAGTCAAAGAATGGAAGTGTGTGAAGTCATAGAATGGAGGTGTGTGAAGTCATAGAATGGAGGTGTGTGAAGTCATAGAATGGAGTTGTGTGAAGTCACAGAATTGATGTTTGTGAAGTCAGAATGGAGGTGTGTGAAGTCAGAATGGAGGTTTGTGAAGTCATAGAATGGAGGTGTGTGAAGTCACAGAATGGAGGTGTGTGAAGTCACAGAATGGAGGTGTGTGAAGTCAAAATGGAGGTGTGTGAACTCATAGAATGGAGGTGTGTGAACTCATAGAATGGAAGTGTGTGAAGTCATGGAATGGAGGTGTGTGAAGTCAAAGAATGGAGGTGTGAAGTCAAACAATAAAGGTGTGTGAAGTCACAGAATGGAGGTGTGTGAAATCACAGAATGGAGGTGTGTGAAGTCAAAAAGGTGGTGTGTAGAGTCACAAATGTAGGTGTGTGAACTCATAGAATGGAGGTGTGTGAAGTCAAAGAATTGATGTTTGTGAAGTCAGAATGGAGGTGTGTGAACTCACAATGGAGGTTTGTGAAGTCAAAGAATGGAGGTGTGTGAAGTCAAAGAATGGAAGTGTGTGAAGTCATAGAATGGAGGTGTGTCAAGCCATAGAATGGAGGTGTGTGAAGACATAAAACGGAGGTGTGTGAAGTCACAGAATTGATGTTTGTGAGGTCAGAATGGAGGTGTGTGAAGTCAGAATGGAGGTTTGTGAAGTCAGAGAATGGAGGTGTGTGAAGTCATAAAATGGAGGAGTGTGAAGTTATAGAATGGAGGTGTGTGAAGTCACAGAATTGATGTTTGTGAAGTCAGAATGGAGGTGTGTGAACTCACAATGGAGGTGTGTGAAGTCAAAGAATGGAGGTGTGTGAAGTCACAGAATTGATGTTTGTAAAGTCAGAATGGAGGTGTGTGAAGTCAGAATGGAGGTGTGTGAAGTCATAGAATGGAGGTGTGTGAAGTCAGAATGCATGTGTGTGAACTCATAGAATGGAGAAGTGTGAAGTCACAGAATGGAGGTGTGTTAAGTCATAGAATGGAGGTGTGTCAAGTCATAGAATGGAGGAGTGTGAAGTCATAGAATGGAGGTGTGTGAAGTCATAGTATTGACGTTTGTGAACTCATAGAATGGATGTCTGTAAAGTCATAGAATGGATGTTTTTGAAGTAAGAATGTAGGGGTGTGAAGTCATAGAATGGAGGAGTGTGCAATCAAAATGGTGGTATGTGAACTCATAGAAAGGATGTGTGTGAACTGATAGAGTGGAGGTGTGTGAAGTCATGGAATGGAGGTGTGTGAAATCAAAGAATGGAGGTGTGTGAAGTCAAACAATGGAAGTATGCGAAGTCACAGAATGGAGGTGTGTGAAGTCACAGAATGGAAGTGTGTGAAGTCAAAATGGAGGTGTGTGAAGTCACAGAATGGAGGTTTGTGAAGTCACAGAATGGAGGTTTGTGAAGTCAAAATGGTGGTGTGTAAAGTCACAAATGGAGGTGTGTGAAGTCACAGAATGGAGGTGTGTGAACTCAAAATGGAGGTGTGTGAAGTCCCAGAATGGAGGTGTGGGAAGTCATAGAATGGAGTTGTGTGAAGTCACAGAATGGAGATGTGTGAATTCATAGAATCGAGCTGTGTGAAATCATAGAATGGAGGTGTGTGAAGTCACAGAATGGAGGTGTGTGAAGTCATAGAATGGAGGTGTGTGAAGTCATAGAATGGAGGTGTGTGAAGTCATAGAATGGATGTTTGTGAAGTAAGAATGAAGGTGTGTTAAGTCCTAGAATGGAGCTGTGTGAAGGCACAGAATGGAGGTGTGTGAAGTCATAGAATGGAGCTGTGTGAAGTCAGAATGGAGGTGTGTGAAGTCATAGAATGAAGGTGTGTGAACTCACAATGGAGATGTGTGAAGTCAAAGAATGGAGGTGTGTGAAGTCAAAGAATGGAAGTGTGTGAAGTCATAGAATGGAGGTGTGTGAAGTCATAGAATGGAGGTGTGTGAAGTCATAGAATGGAGTTGTGTGAAGTCACAGAATTGATGTTTGTGAAGTCAGAATGGAGGTGTGTGAAGTCAGAATGGAGGTTTGTGAAGTCATAGAATGGAGGTGTGTGAAGTCACAGAATGGAGGTGTGTGAAGTCACAGAATGGAGGTGTTTGAAATCAAAATGGAGGTGTGTGAACTCATAGAATGGAGGTGTGTGAACTCATAGAATGGAAGTGTGTGAAGTCATGGAATGGAGGTGTGTGAAGTCAAAGAATGGAGGTGTGAAGTCAAACAATAAAGGTGTGTGAAGTCACAGAATGGAGGTGTGTGAAATCACAGAATGGAGGTGTGTGAAGTCAAAAAGGTGGTGTGTAGAGTCACAAATGTAGGTGTGTGAACTCATAGAATGGAGGTGTGTGAAGTCAAAGAATTGATGTTTGTGAAGTCAGAATGGAGGTGTGTGAACTCACAATGGAGGTTTGTGAAGTCAAAGAATGGAGGTGTGTGAAGTCAAAGAATGGAAGTGTGTGAAGTCATAGAATGGAGGTGTGTCAAGTCATAGAATGGAGGTGTGTGAAGACATAAAACGGAGGTGTGTGAAGTCACACAATTGATGTTTGTGAGGTCAGAATGGAGGTGTGTGAAGTCAGAATGGAGGTTTGTGAAGTCAGAGAATGGAGGTGTGTGAAGTCATAAAATGGAGGAGTGTGAAGGCATAGAATGGAGGTGTGTGAAGTCACAGAATTGATGTTTGTGAAGTCAGAATGGAGGTGTGTGAACTCACAATGGAGGTGTGTGAAGTCAAAGAATGGAGGTGTGTGAAGTCACAGAATTGATGTTTGTAAAGTCAGAATGGAGGTGTGTGAAGTCAGAATGGAGGTGTGTGAAGTCATAGAATGGAGGTGTGTGAAGTCAGAATGCATGTGTGTGAACTCATAGAATGGAGAAGTGTGAAGTCACAGAATGGAGGTGTGTTAAGTCATAGAATGGAGGTGTGTCAAGTCATAGAATGGAGGAGTGTGAAGTCATAGAATGGAGGTGTGTGAAGTCATAGTATTGACGTTTGTGAACTCATAGAATGGATGTCTGTAAAGTCATAGAATGGATGTTTTTGAAGTAAGAATGTAGGGGTGTGAAGTCATAGAATGGAGGAGTGTGCAATCAAAATGGTGGTATGTGAACTCATAGAAAGGATGTGTGTGAACTGATAGAGTGGAGGTGTGTGAAGTCATGGAATGGAGGTGTGTGAAATCAAAGAATGGAGGTGTGTGAAGTCAAACAATGGAAGTATGCGAAGTCACAGAATGGAGGTGTGTGAAGTCACAGAATGGAAGTGTGTGAAGTCAAAATGGAGGTGTGTGAAGTCACAGAATGGAGGTTTGTGAAGTCACAGAATGGAGGTTTGTGAAGTCAAAATGGTGGTGTGTAAAGTCACAAATGGAGGTGTGTGAAGTCACAGAATGGAGGTGTGTGAACTCAAAATGGAGGTGTGTGAAGTCCCAGAATGGAGGTGTGGGAAGTCATAGAATGGAGTTGTGTGAAGTCACAGAATGGAGATGTGTGAATTCATAGAATCGAGCTGTGTGAAATCATAGAATGGAGGTGTGTGAAGTCACAGAATGGAGGTGTGTGAAGTCACAGAATGGAGGAGTGTGAACTCACAGAATGGAGGTGTGTGAACTCACAATGGAGGTGTGTGAAGTCAAAGAATGGAGGTGTGTGAAGTCATAGAATGGAAGTGTGTGAAGTCATAGAATGAAGGTGTGTGAAGCCAGAATTGAGGTGTGTGAAGACACAGAATTGAGGTGCGTGAACTCAGAATGAAGGTGTGTGAAGTCAAAGAATGCAGGTTTGTGAAGTCATAGAATGGAGGTGTGTGAAGTCATAGAATGGATGTTTCTGAAGTAGAATGGAGGTGTGTGAAGTCATAGAATGGAGGTGTGTGAAGTCAAAATGGAGGTGTGCGAACTCATAAAATGGAGATGAGTAAAGTCATGGAAAGGAGGTGTGTGAAGTCCAAAAATGGAGGTGTGCGAAGTCAAACAATGGTGGTGTGTGAAGTCACAGAATGGAGGTGTGTGAAGTCAAAGAATGGAAGTGTGTGAAGTCAAAATGGAGGTGTGTGAAGTCACAGAATGGAGGTGTGTGAAGTCACAGAATGGAGGTGTGTGAAGTCATCCAAAGGAGGTGTGTGAAGTTATGCAATGGAGGTGTGTGAAGTCACAGAATGGCGGTGTGTGAAGTCAGAATGGAGTTGTGTGAAGTCATAGAATGTAGGTGTGTGAAGTCAGAATGGAGGTGTGTGAAGTCATAGAATGGAGGTTTGTGAAGTCAGAATGGAGGTGTGTGAACTCATAGAATGGAGGTGTGAAGTCACAATGGAGGTATGGGAAGTCATAGAATGGAGGTGTGTGAAGTCACAGTATGGAGGTGTGTGAAATCATAGAATGGAGCTGTGTGAAGTCAGATTTGAGGAGTGTGAAGTCACAGAATGGAGGTGTGTGCACTCAGAATGGAGGTGTGTGAAGTCACAGAATGGAGGTGTGAAGTCATAGAATGTAGGTGTGTGAAGTCATAGAATGGAGGTGTGTGAAGTCATAATAGAGGTGTGTGAAGTCACAGAATTGAGGTGTGTGAAGTCACAGATGGAGGTGTGGGAAGTCATAGAATGGAGGTGTGTGAAGTCATAGAATGGAGGTGTGTGAAGTCATAGAATTGATGTTTGTGAAGTAAGAATGAAGGTGTGTTAAGTCATAGAATGGAGGTGTTTGAAGGCACAGATGGGTGTGTGTGAAGTCACAGAATGGAGGTGTGTGAACTCACAATGGAGGTGTGTGATGTCAAAGAATGGAGGTGTGTGAAGTCATAGAATGGAAGTGTGTGAAGTCATAGAATGAAGGTGTGTGAAGCCAGAATTGAGGTGTGTGAAGTCACAGAAGTGAGGTGTGTGAACTCAGAATGAAGGTGTGTTAAGTCATAGAATTGAGGTGTTTGAAGGCACAGAATGGAGGTGTGTGAAGTCATAGAATGGAGCTGTGTGAAGTCAGAATGGAGGTGTGTGAAGTCATAGAATGGAGGTGTGTGAACTCTCAATGGAGGTGTGTGAAGTCAAAGAATGGAGGTGTGTGAAGTCATAGAATGGAATTGTGTGAAGTTATAGAATGGAGGTGTGTGAACCAGAATTGAGGTGTGTGAAGTCACAGAATTGAGGTGTGTGAACTCAGAATGGAGGTGTGTGAAGTCACAGAATTGAGGTTTGTGAAGTCATAGAATGGAGGTGTGTCAAGTCATAGAATGGATGTTTCTGAAGTAGAATGAAGGTGTGTGAAGTCATAGAATGGAGGTGTGTGAAGTCAAAATGGAGGTGTGTGAACTCATAAAATGGAGATGTGTGAAGTCATGGAATGGAGGTGTGTGAAGTCCAAAAATGGAGGTGGGTGAAGTCAAACAATGGTGGTGTGTGAAGTCAAACAATGGAGGTGTGTGAAGTCATCGAATGGAGGTGTGTGAATTCATGGAATGGAGGTGTGTGAAGTCACAGAATGGAGGTGTGTGAAGTCACAGAATGGAGATGTGTGAAGTCACAGAATGGAGGTGTGTGAAGTCACAGATTGGAGGTGTGTGAAGTCACAGAATGGAGGTGTGTGAACTCACAATGGAGGTGTGTGAAGTCAAACAATAAAGGTGTGTGAAGTCAAACAATAAAGGTGTGTGAAGTCACAGAATGGAGGTCCGTGAAGTCATAGAAGGGAGGTGTGTTTAGTCACAGAATGGAGGTGTGTGAAGTCAGAGAATGGAGGTGTGTGAACTCAGAATGGAGGTGTGAGAAGTCACAGAACGGAGATTTGTGAAGTCATAGAATGGAAGTACGTGAAGTCATAGAATGGATGTTTCTGAAGTAAGAATGGAGGTGCGTGAAGTCATAGAATGGAGGTGTGTGAAGTCAAAATGAAGGTGTGTGAATTCATAGAATGGAGGTGTGTGTACTCATAGAATGGTGGTGTGTGAAGTCATGGAATGGAGGTGTGTGAAGTCAAAGAATGGAGGTATGTGAAGTCAAACAATAAAGGTGTGTGAAGTCACAGAATGGAGGTGTGTGAAATCACAGAATGGAGGTGTGTGAAGTCAAAAAGGTGGTGTGTAGAGTCACAAATGGATGTGTGTGAACTCATAGAATGGAGGTGTGTGAAGTCAAAGAATGGAGGTGTGTGAAGTCATAGAACAGAGGTGTGTGAAGTCATAGAATGGATGTTTCTGAAGTAGAATGAAGGTGTGTGAAGTCATAGAATGGAGGTGTGTGAAGTCAAAATGGAGGTGTGTGAACTCATAAAATGGAGATGTGTGAAGTCATGGAATGGAGGTGCGTGAAGTCCAAAAATGGAGGTGTGTGAACTCACAATGGTGGTGTGTGAAGTCACAGAATGGAGGTGTGTGAAGTCAAACAATAAAGGTGTGTGGAGTCACAGAATGGAGGTCTGTGAAGTCATAGAATGGAGGTGTGTTAAGTCACAGAATGGAGGTTTGTGAACTCAGAGAATGGAGGTGTGTGAACTCAGAATGGAGGTGTGTGAAGTCACAGAACGGTGATTTGTGAAGTCATAGAATGGAGGTGCGTGAAGTCATAGAATGGATGTTTCTGAAGTAAGAATGAAGGTGTGTGAAGTCATAGAATGGAGGTGTGTGAAGTCAAAATGGAGGTGTGTGAAGTCAAAGAATGGAGGTGTGTGAACTCATAGAATGGAGGTGTGTGAAGTCATGGAATGGAGGTGTGTGAAGTCAAAGAATGGAGGTGTGTGAAGTCACACATTAAAGGTGTGTGAAGTCACAGAATGGAGCTGTGTGAAATTACAGAATGGAGGTTTGTGAAGTCAAAAATGTGGTGTGTAGAGTCAAAAATGGAGGTGTGTGAACTCATAGAATGGAGGTGTGTGAAGTCAAAGAATAAAGGTGTGTGAAGTCATCGAATGGAGGTGTGGGAAGTCATGGAATGGAGTTGTGTGAAGTCACAGAATGGAGGTGTGTGAAGTCAGAATGGAGTTGTGTGAAGTCATAGAATGGAGGTGTGTGAAGTCAGATTGGAGGTGTGTGAAGTCATAGAATGGAGGTGTGTGAAGTCAGAATGGAGGTGTGTGAACTCATAGAATGGAGGTGTGTGAAGTCACAATGGAGGTGTGTGAAGTCATAGAATGGAGGTGTGTGAAGTCACAGAATGGAGGTGTGTGAAGTCATAGAATGGAGGTGTGTGAAGTCATAGAATTGATGTTTGTGAAGTAAGAATGAAGGTGTGTTAAGTCATAGAATGGAGGTGTTTGAAGGCACAGATGGGTGTGTGTGAAGTCACAGAATGGAGGTGTGTGAACTCACAATGGAGGTGTGTGATGTCAAAGAATGGAGGTGTGTGAAGTCATAGAATGGAAGTGTGTGAAGTCATATAATGAAGGTGTGTGAAGCCAGAATTGAGGTGTGTGAAGTCACAGAAGTGAGGTGTGTGAACTCAGAATGAAGGTGTGTTAAGTCATAGAATTGAGGTGTTTGAAGGCACAGAATGGAGGTGTGTGAAGTCATAGAATGGAGCTGTGTGAAGTCAGAATGGAGGTGTGTGAAGTCATAGAATGGAGTTGTGTGAACTCACAATGGAGGTGTGTGAAGTCAAAGAATGGAGGTGTGTGAAGTCATAGAATGGAATTGTGTGAAGTTATAGAATGGAGGTGTGTGAACCAGAATTGAGGTGTGTGAAGTCACAGAATTGAGGTGTGTGAACTCAGAATGGAGGTGTGTGAAGTCACAGAATTGAGGTTTGTGAAGTCATACAATGGAGGTGTGTCAAGTCATAGAATGGATGTTTCTGAAGTAGAATGAAGGTGTGTGAAGTCATAGAATGGAGGTGTGTGAAGTCAAAATGGAGGTGTGTGAACTCATAAAATGGAGATGTGTGAAGTCATGGAATAGAGGTGTGTGAAGTCCAAAAATGGAGGTGGGTGAAGTCAAACAATGGTGGTGTGTGAAGTCAAACAATGGAGGTGTGTGAAGTCATCGAATGGAGGTGTGTGAATTCATGGAATGGAGGTGTGTGAAATCAAAGAATGGAGGTGTGTGAAGTCAAACAATGGAAGTATGCGAAGTCACAGAATGGAGGTGTGTGAAGTCACAGAATGGAAGTGTGTGAAGTCAAAATGGAGGTGTGTGAAGTCACAGAATGGAGGTTTGTGAAGTCACAGAATGGAGGTTTGTGAAGTCAAAATGGTGGTGTGTAAAGTCACAAATGGAGGTGTGTGAAGTCACAGAATGGAGGTGTGTGAACTCAAAATGGAGGTGTGTGAAGTCCCAGAATGGAGGTGTGGGAAGTCATAGAATGGAGTTGTGTGAAGTCACAGAATGGAGATGTGTGAATTCATAGAATCGAGCTGGGTGAAATCATAGAATGGAGGTGTGTGAAGTCACAGAATTGAGGTGTGTGAAGTCATAGAATGGAGGTGTGTGAAGTCATAGAATGGAGGTGTGTGAAGTCATAGAATGGATGTTTGTGAAGTAAGAATGAAGGTGTGTTAAGTCCTAGAATGGAGATGTGTGAAGGCACAGAATGGAGGTGTGTGAAGTCATAGAATGGAGCTGTGTGAAGTCAGAATGGAGGTGTGTGAAGTCATAGAATGAAGGTGTGTGAACTCACAATGGAGATGTGTGAAGTCAAAGAATGGAGGTGTGTGAAGTCAAAGAATGGAAGTGTGTGAAGTCATAGAATGGAGGTGTGTGAAGTCATAGAATGGAGGTGTGTGAAGTCATAGAATGGAGTTGTGTGAAGTCACAGAATTGATGTTTGTGAAGTCAGAATGGAGGTGTGTGAAGTCAGAATGGAGGTTTGTGAAGTCATAGAATGGAGGTGTGTGAAGTCACAGAATGGAGGTGTGTGAAGTCACAGAATGGAGGTGTGTGAAGTCAAAATGGAGGTGTGTGAACTCATAGAATGGAGGTGTGTGAACTCATAGAATGGAAGTGTGTGAAGTCATGGAATGGAGGTGTGTGAAGTCAAAGAATGGAGGTGTGAAGTCAAACAATAAAGGTGTGTGAAGTCACAGAATGGAGGTGTGTGAAATCACAGAATGGAGGTGTGTGAAGTCAAAAAGGTGGTGTGTAGAGTCACAAATGTAGGTGTGTGAACTCATAGAATGGAGGTGTGTGAAGTCAAAGAATTGATGTTTGTGAAGTCAGAATGGAGGTGTGTGAACTCACAATGGAGGTTTGTGAAGTCAAAGAATGGAGGTGTGTGAAGTCAAAGAATGGAAGTGTGTGAAGTCATAGAATGGAGGTGTGTCAAGTCATAGAATGGAGGTGTGTGAAGACATAAAACGGAGGTGTGTGAAGTCACAGAATTGATGTTTGTAAGGTCAGAATGGAGGTGTGTGAAGTCAGAATGGAGGTTTGTGAAGTCAGAGAATGGAGGTGTGTGAAGTCATAAAATGGAGGAGTGTGAAGGCATAGAATGGAGGTGTGTGAAGTCACAGAATTGATGTTTGTGAAGTCAGAATGGAGGTGTGTGAACTCACAATGGAGGTGTGTGAAGTCAAAGAATGGAGGTGTGTGAAGTCACAGAATTGATGTTTGTAAAGTCAGAATGGAGGTGTGTGAAGTCAGAATGGAGGTGTGTGAAGTCATAGAATGGAGGTGTGTGAAGTCAGAATGCATGTGTGTGAACTCATAGAATGGAGAAGTGTGAAGTCACAGAATGGAGGTGTGTTAAGTCATAGAATGGAGGTGTGTGAAGTCATAGAATGGAGGTGTGTGAAGTCATAGAATGGAGGTGTGTGAAGTCATAGTATTGACGTTTGTGAACTCATAGAATGGAGGTCTGTAAAGTCATAGAATGGATGTTTTTGAAGTAAGAATGTAGGGGTGTGAAGTCATAGAATGGAGGAGTGTGCAATCAAAATGGTGGTATGTGAACTCATAGAAAGGATGTGTGTGAACTGATAGAGTGGAGGTGTGTGAAGTCATGGAATGGAGGTGTGTGAAATCAAAGAATGGAGGTGTGTGAAGTCAAACAATGGAAGTATGCGAAGTCACAGAATGGAGGTGTGTGAAGTCACAGAATGGAAGTGTGTGAAGTCAAAATGGAGGTGTGTGAAGTCACAGAATGGAGGTTTGTGAAGTCACAGAATGGAGGTTTGTGAAGTCAAAATGGTGGTGTGTAAAGTCACAAATGGAGGTGTGTGAAGTCACAGAATGGAGGTGTGTGAACTCAAAATGGAGGTGTGTGAAGTCCCAGAATGGAGGTGTGGGAAGTCATAGAATGGAGTTGTGTGAAGTCACAGAATGGAGATGTGTGAATTCATAGAATCGAGCTGTGTGAAATCATAGAATGGAGGTGTGTGAAGTCACAGAATGGAGGTGTGTGAAGTCACAGAATGGAGGAGTGTGAACTCACAGAATGGAGGTGTGTGAACTCACAATGGAGGTGTGTGAAGTCAAAGAATGGAGGTGTGTGAAGTCATAGAATGGAAGTGTGTGAAGTCATAGAATGAAGGTGTGTGAAGCCAGAATTGAGGTGTGTGAAGACACAGAATTGAGGTGCGTGAACTCAGAATGAAGGTGTGTGAAGTCAAAGAATGCAGGTTTGTGAAGTCATAGAATGGAGGTGTGTGAAGTCATAGAATGGATGTTTCTGAAGTAGAATGGAGGTGTGTGAAGTCATAGAATGGAGGTGTGTGAAGTCAAAATGGAGGTGTGCGAACTCATAAAATGGAGATGAGTAAAGTCATGGAAAGGAGGTGTGTGAAGTCCAAAAATGGAGGTGTGCGAAGTCAAACAATGGTGGTGTGTGAAGTCACAGAATGGAGGTGTGTGAAGTCAAAGAATGGAAGTGTGTGAAGTCAAAATGGAGGTGTGTGAAGTCACAGAATGGAGGTGTGTGAAGTCACAGAATGGAGGTGTGTGAAGTCATCCAAAGGAGGTGTGTGAAGTTATGCAATGGAGGTGTGTGAAGTCACAGAATGGCGGTGTGTGAAGTCAGAATGGAGTTGTGTGAAGTCATAGAATGTAGGTGTGTGAAGTCAGAATGGAGGTGTGTGAAGTCATAGAATGGAGGTGTGTGAAGTCAGAATGGAGGTGTGTGAACTCATAGAATGGAGGTGTGAATTCACAATGGAGGTGTGGGAAGTCATACAATGGAGGTGTGTGAAGTCACAGTATGGAGGTGTGTGAAATCATAGAATGGAGCTGTGTGAAGTCAGATTTGAGGAGTGTGAAGTCACAGAATGGAGGTGTGTGCACTCAGAATGGAGGTGTGTGAAGTCACAGAATGGAGGTGTGAAGTCATAGAATGTAGGTGTGTGAAGTCATAGAATGGAGGTGTGTGAAGTCATAATAGAGGTGTGTGAAGTCACAGAATTGAGGTGTGTGAAGTCACAGATGGAGGTGTGTGAAGTCATAGAATGGAGGTGTGTGAAGTCATAGAATTGATGTTTGTGAAGTAAGAATGAAGGTGTGTTAAGTCATAGAATGGAGGTGTTTGAAGGCACAGATGGGTGTGTGTGAAGTCACAGAATGGAGGTGTGTGAACTCACAATGGAGGTGTGTGATGTCAAAGAATGGAGGTGTGTGAAGTCATAGAATGGAAGTGTGTGAAGTCATAGAATGAAGGTGTGTGAAGCCAGAATTGAGGTGTGTGAAGTCACAGAAGTGAGGTGTGTGAACTCAGAATGAAGGTGTGTTAAGTCATAGAATTGAGGTGTTTGAAGGCACAGAATGGAGGTGTGTGAAGTCATAGAATGGAGCTGTGTGAAGTCAGAATGGAGGTGTGTGAAGTCATAGAATGGAGGTGTGTGAACTCACAATGGAGGTGTGTGAAGTCAAAGACTGGAGGTGTGTGAAGTCATAGAATGGAATTGTGTGAAGTTATAGAATGGAGGTGTGTGAACCAGAATTGAGGTGTGTGAAGTCACAGAATTGAGGTGTGTGAACTCAGAATGGAGGTGTGTGAAGTCACAGAATTGAGGTTTGTGAAGTCATAGAATGGAGGTGTGTCAAGTCATAGAATGGATGTTTCTGAAGTAGAATGAAGGTGTGTGAAGTCATAGAATGGAGGTGTGTGAAGTCAAAATGGAGGTGTGTGAACTCATAAAATGGAGATGTGTGAAGTCATGGAATGGAGGTGTGTGAAGTCCAAAAATGGAGGTGGGTGAAGTCAAACAATGGTGGTGTGTGAAGTCAAACAATGGAGGTGTGTGAAGTCATCGAATGGAGGTGTGTGAATTCATGGAATGGAGGTGTGTGAAGTCACAGAATGGAGGTGTGTGAAGTCACAGAATGGAGATGTGTGAAGTCACAGAATGGAGGTGTGTGAAGTCACAGATTGGAGGTGTGTGAAGTCACAGAATGGAGGTGTGTGAACTCACAATGGAGGTGTGTGAAGTCAAACAATAAAGGTGTGTGAAGTCAAACAATAAAGGTGTGTGAAGTCACAGAATGGAGGTCCGTGAAGTCATAGAAGGGAGGTGTGTTTAGTCACAGAATGGAGGTGTGTGAAGTCAGAGAATGGAGGTGTGTGAACTCAGAATGGAGGTGTGAGAAGTCACAGAACGGAGATTTGTGAAGTCATAGAATGGAAGTACGTGAAGTCATAGAATGGATGTTTCTGAAGTAAGAATGGAGGTGCGTGAAGTCATAGAATGGAGGTGTGTGAAGTCAAAATGAAGGTGTGTGAATTCATAGAATGGAGGTGTGTGTACTCATAGAATGGCGGTGTGTGAAGTCATGGAATGGAGGTGTGTGAAGTCAAAGAATGGAGGTATGTGAAGTCAAACAATAAAGGTGTGTGAAGTCACAGAATGGAGGTGTGTGAAGTCATAGAATGGAGGTGTGTGAAGTCATAGAATTGATGTTTGTGAAGTAAGAATGAAGGTGTGTTAAGTCATAGAATGGAGGTGTTTGAAGGCACAGATGGGTGTGTGTGAAGTCACAGAATGGAGGTGTGTGAACTCACAATGGAGGTGTGTGATGTCAAAGAATGGAGGTGTGTGAAGTCATAGAATGGAAGTGTGTGAAGTCATATAATGAAGGTGTGTGAAGCCAGAATTGAGGTGTGTGAAGTCACAGAAGTGAGGTGTGTGAACTCAGAATGAAGGTGTGTTAAGTCATAGAATTGAGGTGTTTGAAGGCACAGAATGGAGGTGTGTGAAGTCATAGAATGGAGCTGTGTGAAGTCAGAATGGAGGTGTGTGAAGTCATAGAATGGAGTTGTATGAACTCACAATGGAGGTGTGTGAAGTCAAAGAATGGAGGTGTGTGAAGTCATAGAATGGAATTGTGTGAAGTTATAGAATGGAGGTGTGTGAACCAGAATTGAGGTGTGTGAAGTCACAGAATTGAGGTGTGTGAACTCAGAATGGAGGTGTGTGAAGTCACAGAATTGAGGTTTGTGAAGTCATACAATGGAGGTGTGTCAAGTCATAGAATGGATGTTTCTGAAGTAGAATGAAGGTGTGTGAAGTCATAGAATGGAGGTGTGTGAAGTCAAAATGGAGGTGTGTGAACTCATAAAATGGAGATGTGTGAAGTCATGGAATAGAGGTGTGTGAAGTCCAAAAATGGAGGTGGGTGAAGTCAAACAATGGTGGTGTGTGAAGTCAAACAATAGAGGTGTGTGAAGTCATCGAATGGAGGTGTGTGAATTCATGGAATGGAGGTGTGTGAAATCAAAGAATGGAGGTGTGTGAAGTCAAGCAATGGAAGTATGCGAAGTCACAGAATGGAGGTGTGTGAAGTCACAGAATGGAAGTGTGTGAAGTCAAAATGGAGGTGTGTGAAGTCACAGAATGGAGGTTTGTGAAGTCACAGAATGGAGGTTTGTGAAGTCAAAATGGTGGTGTGTAAAGTCACAAATGGAGGTGTGTGAAGTCACAGAATGGAGGTGTGTGAACTCAAAATGGAGGTGTGTGAAGTCCCAGAATGGAGGTGTGGGAAGTCATAGAATGGAGTTGTGTGAAGTCACAGAATGGAGATGTGTGAATTCATAGAATCGAGCTGTGTGAAATCATAGAATGGAGGTGTGTGAAGTCACAGAATTGAGGTGTGTGAAGTCATAGAATGGAGGTGTGTGAAGTCATAGAATGGAGGTGTGTGAAGTCATAGAATGGATGTTTGTGAAGTAAGAATGAAGGTGTGTTAAGTCCTAGAATGGAGATGTGTGAAGGCACAGAATGGAGGTGTGTGAAGTCATAGAATGGAGCTGTGTGAAGTCAGAATGGAGGTGTGTGAAGTCATAGAATGAAGGTGTGTGAACTCACAATGGAGATGTGTGAAGTCAAAGAATGGAGGTGTGTGAAGTCAAAGAATGGAAGTGTGTGAAGTCATAGAATGGAGGTGTGTGAAGTCATAGAATGGAGGTGTGTGAAGTCATAGAATGGAGTTGTGTGAAGTCACAGAATTGATGTTTGTGAAGTCAGAATGGAGGTGTGTGAAGTCAGAATGGAGGTTTGTGAAGTCATAGAATGGAGGTGTGTGAAGTCACAGAATGGAGGTGTGTGAAGTCACAGAATGGAGGTGTGTGAAGTCAAAATGGAGGTGTGTGAACTCATAGAATGGAGGTGTGTGAACTCATAGAATGGAAGTGTGTGAAGTCATGGAATGGAGGTGTGTGAAGTCAAAGAATGGAGGTGTGAAGTCAAACAATAAAGGTGTGTGAAGTCACAGAATGGAGGTGTGTGAAATCACAGAATGGAGGTGTGTGAAGTCAAAAAGGTGGTGTGTAGAGTCACAAATGTAGGTGTGTGAACTCATAGAATGGAGGTGTGTGAAGTCAAAGAATTGATGTTTGTGAAGTCAGAATGGAGGTGTGTGAACTCACAATGGAGGTTTGTGAAGTCAAAGAATGGAGGTGTGTGAAGTCAAAGAATGGAAGTGTGTGAAGTCATAGAATGGAGGTGTGTCAAGTCATAGAATGGAGGTGTGTGAAGACATAAAACGGAGGTGTGTGAAGTCACAGAATTGATGTTTGTGAGGTCAGAATGGAGGTGTGTGAAGTCAGAATGGAGGTTTGTGAAGTCAGAGAATGGAGGTGTGTGAAGTCATAAAATGGAGGAGTGTGAAGGCATAGAATGGAGGTGTGTGAAGTCACAGAATTGATGTTTGTGAAGTCAGAATGGAGGTGTGTGAACTCACAATGGAGGTGTGTGAAGTCAAAGAATGGAGGTGTGTGAAGTCACAGAATTGATGTTTGTAAAGTCAGAATGGAGGTGTGTGAAGTCAGAATGGAGGTGTGTGAAGTCATAGAATGGAGGTGTGTGAAGTCAGAATGCATGTGTGTGAACTCATAGAATGGAGAAGTGTGAAGTCACAGAATGGAGGTGTGTTAAGTCATAGAATGGAGGTGTGTGAAGTCATAGAATGGAGGTGTGTGAAGTCATAGAATGGATGTGTGAAGTCATAGTATTGACGTTTGTGAACTCATAGAATGGAGGTCTGTAAAGTCATAGAATGGATGTTTTTGAAGTAAGAATGTAGGGGTGTGAAGTCATAGAATGGAGGAGTGTGCAATCAAAATGGTGGTATGTGAACTCATAGAAAGGATGTGTGTGAACTGATAGAGTGGAGGTGTGTGAAGTCATGGAATGGAGGTGTGTGAAATCAAAGAATGGAAGTGTGTGAAGTCAAACAATGGAAGTATGCGAAGTCACAGAATGGAGGTGTGTGAAGTCACAGAATGGAAGTGTGTGAAGTCAAAATGGAGGTGTGTGAAGTCACAGAATGGAGGTTTGTGAAGTCACAGAATGGAGGTTTGTGAAGTCAAAATGGTGGTGTGTAAAGTCACAAATGGAGGTGTGTGAAGTCACAGAATGGAGGTGTGTGAACTCAAAATGGAGGTGTGTGAAGTCCCAGAATGGAGGTGTGGGAAGTCATAGAATGGAGTTGTGTGAAGTCACAGAATGGAGATGTGTGAATTCATAGAATCGAGCTGTGTGAAATCATAGAATGGAGGTGTGTGAAGTCACAGAATGGAGGTGTGTGAAGTCACAGAATGGAGGAGTGTGAACTCACAGAATGGAGGTGTGTGAACTCACAATGGAGGTGTGTGAAGTCAAAGAATGGAGGTGTGTGAAGTCATAGAATGGAAGTGTGTGAAGTCATAGAATGAAGGTGTGTGAAGCCAGAATTGAGGTGTGTGAAGACACAGAATTGAGGTGCGTGAACTCAGAATGAAGGTGTGTGAAGTCAAAGAATGCAGGTTTGTGAAGTCATAGAATGGAGGTGTGTGAAGTCATAGAATGGATGTTTCTGAAGTAGAATGGAGGTGTGTGAAGTCATAGAATGGAGGTGTGTGAAGTCAAAATGGAGGTGTGCGAACTCATAAAATGGAGATGAGTAAAGTCATGGAAAGGAGGTGTGTGAAGTCCAAAAATGGAGGTGTGCGAAGTCAAACAATGGTGGTGTGTGAAGTCACAGAATGGAGGTGTGTGAAGTCAAAGAATGGAAGTGTGTGAAGTCAAAATGGAGGTGTGTGAAGTCATAGAATGGAGGTGTGTGAAGTCACAGAATGGAGGTTTGTGAAGTCATCCAAAGGAGGTGTGTGAAGTTATGCAATGGAGGTGTGTGAAGTCACAGAATGGCGGTGTGTGAAGTCAGAATGGAGTTGTGTGAAGTCATAGAATGTAGGTGTGTGAAGTCAGAATGGAGGTGTGTGAAGTCATAGAATGGAGGTGTGTGAAGTCAGAATGGAGGTGTGTGAACTCATAGAATGGAGGTGTGAATTCACAATGGAGGTGTGGGAAGTCATAGAATGGAGGTGTGTGAAGTCACAGTATGGAGGTGTGTGAAATCATAGAATGGAGCTGTGTGAAGTCAGATTTGAGGAGTGTGAAGTCACAGAATGGAGGTGTGTGCACTCAGAATGGAGGTGTGTGAAGTCACAGAATGGAGGTGTGAAGTCATAGAATGTAGGTGTGTGAAGTCATAGAATGGAGGTGTGTGAAGTCATAATAGAGGTGTGTGAAGTCACAGAATTGAGGTGTGTGAAGTCACAGATGGAGGTGTGTGAAGTCATAGAATGGAGGTGTGTGAAGTCATAGAATTGATGTTTGTGAAGTAAGAATGAAGGTGTGTTAAGTCATAGAATGGAGGTGTTTGAAGGCACAGATGGGTGTGTGTGAAGTCACAGAATGGAGGTGTGTGAACTCACAATGGAGGTGTGTGATGTCAAAGAATGGAGGTGTGTGAAGTCATAGAATGGAAGTGTGTGAAGTCATAGAATGAAGGTGTGTGAAGCCAGAATTGAGGTGTGTGAAGTCACAGAAGTGAGGTGTGTGAACTCAGAATGAAGGTGTGTTAAGTCATAGAATTGAGGTGTTTGAAGGCACAGAATGGAGGTGTGTGAAGTCATAGAATGGAGCTGTGTGAAGTCAGAATGGAGGTGTGTGAAGTCATAGAATGGAGGTGTGTGAACTCACAATGGAGGTGTGTGAAGTCAAAGAATGGAGGTGTGTGAAGTCATAGAATGGAATTGTGTGAAGTTATAGAATGGAGGTGTGTGAACCAGAATTGAGGTGTGTGAAGTCACAGAATTGAGGTGTGTGAACTCAGAATGGAGGTGTGTGAAGTCACAGAATTGAGGTTTGTGAAGTCATAGAATGGAGGTGTGTCAAGTCATAGAATGGATGTTTCTGAAGTAGAATGAAGGTGTGTGAAGTCATAGAATGGAGGTGTGTGAAGTCAAAATGGAGGTGTGTGAACTCATAAAATGGAGATGTGTGAAGTCATGGAATGGAGGTGTGTGAAGTCCAAAAATGGAGGTGGGTGAAGTCAAACAATGGTGGTGTGTGAAGTCAAACAATGGAGGTGTGTGAAGTCATCGAATGGAGGTGTGTGAATTCATGGAATGGAGGTGTGTGAAGTCACAGAATGGAGGTGTGTGAAGTCACAGAATGGAGATGTGTGAAGTCACAGAATGGAGGTGTGTGAAGTCACAGATTGGAGGTGTGTGAAGTCACAGAATGGAGGTGTGTGAACTCACAATGGAGGTGTGTGAAGTCAAACAATAAAGGTGTGTGAAGTCAAACAATAAAGGTGTGTGAAGTCACAGAATGGAGGTCCGTGAAGTCATAGAAGGGAGGTGTGTTTAGTCACAGAATGGAGGTGTGTGAAGTCAGAGAATGGAGGTGTGTGAACTCAGAATGGAGGTGTGAGAAGTCACAGAACGGAGATTTGTGAAGTCATAGAATGGAAGTACGTGAAGTCATAGAATGGATGTTTCTGAAGTAAGAATGGAGGTGCGTGAAGTCATAGAATGGAGGTGTGTGAAGTCAAAATGAAGGTGTGTGAATTCATAGAATGGAGGTGTGTGTACTCATAGAATGGCGGTGTGTGAAGTCATGGAATGGAGGTGTGTGAAGTCAAAGAATGGAGGTATGTGAAGTCAAACAATAAAGGTGTGTGAAGTCACAGAATGGAGGTGTGTGAAATCACAGAATGGAGGTGTGTGAAGTCAAAAACGTGGTGTGTAGAGTCACAAATGGATGTGTGTGAACTCATAGAATGGAGGTGTGTGAAGTCAAAGAATGGAGGTGTGTGAAGTCATAGAACAGAGGTGTGTGAAGTCATAGAATGGATGTTTCTGAAGTAGAATGAAGGTGTGTGAAGTCATAGAATGGAGGTGTGTGAAGTCAAAATGGAGGTGTGTGAACTCAGAAAATGGAGATGTGTGAAGTCATGGAATGGAGGTGCGTGAAGTCCAAAAATGGAGGTGTGTGAACTCACAATGGTGGTGTGTGAAGTCACAGAATGGAGGTGTGTGAAGTCAAAAAATAAAGGTGTGTGAAGTCACAGAATGGAGGTCTGTGAAGTCATAGAATGGAGGTGTGTTAAGTCACAGAATGGAGGTTTGTGAACTCAGAGAATGGAGGTGTGTGAAGTCATAGAATGGATGTTTCTGAAGTAGAATGGAGGTGTGTGAAGTCATAGAATGGAGGTGTGTGAAGTCAAAATGGAGGGGTGCGAACTCATAACATGGAGATGTGTGAAGTCATGGAAAGGAGGTGTGTGAAGTCCAAAAATGGAGGTGTGTGAAGTCACAGAATGGAGGTGTGTAGTCAAAGAATGGAAGTGTGTGAAGTCAAAATGGAGATGTGTGATGTCACAGAATGGAGGTGTGTGAAGTCACAGAATGGAGGTGTGTGAAGTCATAGAATGGAGGTGTGTGAAGTCACAGAATGGAGGTGTGTGAAGTCACAGAATGGAGGTGTGTGAAGTCACAGAATGGAGGTGTGTGAAGTCAAAATGGAGGTGTGTGAACTCACAGAATGGATGTGTGTGAACTCATAGAATGGAAGTGTGTGAAGTCATGGAATGGAGGTGTGTGAAGTCAAAGAATGGAGGTGTGAAGTCAAACAATAAAGGTGTGTGAAGTCACAGAATGGAGGTGTGTGAAATCAAAGAATGGAGGTGTGTGAAGTCAAAAAGGTGGTGTGTAGAGTCACAAATGTAGGTGTGTGAACTCATAGAATGGAGGTGTGTGAAGTCAAAGAATTGATGTTTGTGAAGTCAGAATGGAGGTGTGTGAACTCACAATGGAGGTGTGTGAAGTCAAAGAATGGAGGTGTGTGAAGTCATAGAATGGAGGTGTGTCAAGTCATAGAATGGAGGTGTGTGAAGACATAAAACGGAGGTGTGTGAAGTCACACAATTGATGTTTGTGAGGTCAGAATGGAGGTGTGTGAAGTCAGAATGGAGGTTTGTGAAGTCAGAGAATGGAGGTGTGTGAAGTCATAAAATGGAGGAGTGTGAAGGCATAGAATGGAGGTGTGTGAAGTCACAGAATTGATGTTTGTGAAGTCAGAATGGAGGTGTGTGAACTCACAATGGATGTGTGTGAAGTCAAAGAATGGAGGTGTGTGAAGTCACAGAATTGATGTTTGTAAAGTCAGAATGGAGGTGTGTGAAGTCAGAATGGAGGTGTGTGAAGTCATAGAATGGAGGTGTGTGAAGTCAGAATGCATGTGTGTGAACTCATAGAATGGAGATGTGTGAAGTCACAGAATGGAGGTGTGTTAAGTCATAGAATGGAGGTGTATGAAGTCATAGAATGGAGGTGTGTGAAGTCATAGTATTGACGTTTGTGAACTCATAGAATGGAGGTCTGTAAAGTCATAGAATGGATGTTTTTGAAGTAAGAATGTAGGGGTGTGAAGTCATAGAATGGAGGAGTGGGCAATCAAAATGGTGGTATGTGAACTCATAGAAAGGATGTGTGTGAACTGATAGAGTGGAGGTGTGTGAAGTCATGGAATGGAGGTGTGTGAAATCAAAGAATGGAGGTGTGTGAAGTCAAACAATGGAAGTATGCGAAGTCACAGAATGGAGGTGTGTGAAGTCACAGAATGGAAGTGTGTGAAGTCAAAATGGAGGTGTGTGAAGTCACAGAATGGAGGTTTGTGAAGTCACAGAATGGAGGTTTGTGAAGTCAAAATGGTGGTGTGTAAAGTCACAAATGGAGGTGTGTGAAGTCACAGAATGGAGGTGTGTGAACTCAAAATGGAGGTGTGTGAAGTCCCAGAATGGAGGTGTGGGAAGTCATAGAATGGAGTTGTGTGAAGTCACAGAATGGAGATGTGTGAATTCATAGAATCGAGCTGTGTGAAATCATAGAATGGAGGTGTGTGAAGTCACAGAATGGAGGTGTGTGAAGTCACAGAATGGAGGGGTGTGAACTCACAGAATGGAGGTGTGTGAACTCACAATGGAGGTGTGTGAAGTCAAAGAATGGAGGTGTGTGAAGTCATAGAAAGGAAGTGTGTGAAGTCATAGAATGAAGGTGTGTGAAGCCAGAATTGAGGTGTGTGAAGACACAGAATTGAGGTGCGTGAACTCAGAATGAAGGTGTGTGAAGTGAAAGAATGCAGGTTTGTGAAGTCATAGAATGGAGGTGTGTGAAGTCATAGAATGGATGTTTCTGAAGTAGAATGGAGGTGTGTGAAGTCATAGAATGGAGGTGTGTGAAGTCAAAATGGAGGGGTGCGAACTCATAAAATGGAGATGAGTAAAGTCATGGAAAGGAGGTGTGTGAAGTCCAAAAATGGAGGTGTGCGAAGTCAAACAATGGTGGTGTGTGAAGTCACAGAATGGAGGTGTGTGAAGTCAAAGAATGGAAGTGTGTGAAGTCAAAATGGAGGTGTGTGAAGTCACAGAATGGAGGTGTGTGAAGTCACAGAATGGAGGTGTGTGAAGTCATCCAAAGGAGGTGTGTGAAGTCATGCAATGGAGGTGTGTGAAGTCACAGAATGGCGGTGTGTGAAGTCAGAATGGAGTTGTGTGAAGTCATAGAATGTAGGTGTGTGAAGTCAGAATGGAGGTGTGTGAAGTCATAGAATGGAGGTGTGTGAAGTCAGAATGGAGGTGTGTGAACTCATAGAATGGAGGTGTGAAGTCACAATGGAGGTGTGGGAAGTCATAGAATGGAGGTGTGTGAAGTCACAGTATGGAGGTGTGTGAAGTCACAGAATGGAGCTGTGTGAAGTCAGATTTGAGGAGTGTGAAGTCACAGAATGGAGGTGTGTGCACTCAGAATGGAGGTGTGTGAAGTCACAGAATTGATGTTTGTAAAGTCAGAATGGAGGTGTGTGAAGTCAGAATGGAGGTGTGTGAAGTCATAGAATGGAGGTGTGTGAAGTCAGAATGCATGTGTGTGAACTCATAGAATGGAGATGTGTGAAGTCACAGAATGGAGGTGTGTTAAGTCATAGAATGGAGGTGTGTGAAGTCATAGAATGGTGGTGTGTGGTCATAGTATTGACGTTTGTGAACTCATAGAATGGATGTCTGTAAAGTCATAGAATGGATGTTTTTGAAGTAAGAATGTAGGGGTGTGAAGTCATAGAATGGAGGAGTGTGCAATCAAAATGGTGGTATGTGAACTCATAGAAAGGATGTGTGTGAACTGATAGAGTGGAGGTGTGTGAAGTCATGGAATGGAGGTGTGTGAAATCAAAGAATGGAGGTGTGTGAAGTCAAACAATGGAAGTATGCGAAGTCACAGAATGGAGATGTGTGAAGTCACAGAATGGAAGTGTGTGAAGTCAAAATGGAGGTGTGTGAAGTCACAGAATGGAGGTTTGTGAAGTCACAGAATGGAGGTTTGTGAAGTCAAAATGGTGGTGTGTAAAGTCACAAATGGAGGTGTGTGAAGTCACAGAATGGAGGTGTGTGAACTCAAAATGGAGGTGTGTGAAGTCCCAGAATGGAGGTGTGGGAAGTCACAGAATGGAGTTGTGTGAAGTCACAGAATGGAGATGTGTGAATTCATAGAATCGAGCTGTGTGAAATCATAGAATGGAGGTGTGTGAAGTCACAGAATGGAGGTGTGTGAAGTCACAGAATGGAGGAGTGTGAACTCACAGAATGGAGGTGTGTGAACTCACAATGGATGTGTGTGAAGTCAAAGAATGGAGGTGTGTGAAGTCATAGAATGGAAGTGTGTGAAGTCATAGAATGAAGGTGTGTGAAGCCAGAATTGAGGTGTGTGAAGACACAGAATTGAGGTGCGTGAACTCAGAATGAAGGTGTGTGAAGTCAAAGAATGCAGGTTTGTGAAGTCATAGAATGGAGTTGTGTGAAGTCATAGAATGGATGTTTCTGAAGTAGAATGGAGGTGTGTGAAGTCATAGAATGGAGGTGTGTGAAGTCAAAATGGAGGTGTGCGAACTCATAAAATGGAGATGAGTAAAGTCATGGAAAGGAGGTGTGTGAAGTCCAAAAATGGAGGTGTGCGAAGTCAAAGAATGGAAGTGTGTGAAGTCACAGAATGGAGGTGTGTGAAGTCACAGAATGGAGGTGTGTGAAGTCACAGAATGGAGGTGTGTGAAGTCATCCAAAGGAGGTGTGTGAAGTCATGCAATGGAGGTGTGTGAAGTCACAGAATGGCGGTGTGTGAAGTCAGAATGGAGTTGTGTGAAGTCATAGAATGTAGGTGTGTGAAGTCAGAATGGAAGTGTGTGAAGTCATAGAATGGAGGTGTGTGAAGTCAGAATGGAGGTGTGTGAACTCATAGAATGGAGGTGTGAAGTCACAATGGAGGTGTGGGAAGTCATAGAATGGAGGTGTGTGAAGTCACAGTATGGAGGTGTGTGAAATCATAGAATGGAGCTGTGTGAAGTCAGATTTGAGGAGTGTGAAGTCACAGAATGGAGGTGTGTGCACTCAGAATGGAGGTGTGTGAAGTCACAGAATGGAGGTGTGAAGTCATAGAATGTAGGTGTGTGAAGTCATAGAATGGAGGTGTGTGAAGTCATAATAGAGGTGTGTGAAGTCACAGAATTGAGGTGTGTGAAGTCACAGATGGAGGTGTGGGAAGTCATAGAATGGAGGTGTGTGAAGTCATAGAATGGAGGTGTGTGAAGTCATAGAATTGATGTTTGTGAAGTAAGAATGAAGGTGTGTTAAGTCATAGAATGGAGGTGTTTGAAGGCACAGATGGGTGTGTGTGAAGTCACAGAATGGAGGTGTGTGAACTCACAATGGAGGTGTGTGATGTCAAAGAATGGAGGTGTGTGAAGTCATAGAATGGAAGTGTGTGAAGTCATAGAATGAAGGTGTGTGAAGCCAGAATTGAGGTGTGTGAAGTCACAGAAGTGAGGTGTGTGAACTCAGAATGAAGGTGTGTTAAGTCATAGAATTGAGGTGTTTGACGGCACAGAATGGAGGTGTGTGAAGTCATAGAATGGAGCTGTGTGAAGTCAGAATGGAGGTGTGTGAAGTCATAGAATGGAGGTGTGTGAACTCACAATGGAGGTGTGTGAAGTCAAAGAATGGAGGTGTGTGAAGTCATAGAATGGAATTGTGTGAAGTTATAGAATGGAGGTGTGTGAACCAGAATTGAGGTGTGTGACGTCACAGAATTGAGGTGTGTGAACTCAGAATGGAGGTGTGTGAAGTCACAGAATTGAGGTTTGTTAAGTCATAGAATGGAGGTGTGTCAAGTCATAGAATGGATGTTTCTGAAGTAGAATGAAGGTGTGTGAAGTCATAGAATGGAGGTGTGTGAAGTCAAAATGGAGGTGTGTGAACTCATAAAATGGAGATGTGTGAAGTCATGGAATGGAGGTGTGTGAAGTCCAAAAATGGAGGTGGGTGAAGTCATCGAATGGAGGTGTGTGAATTCATGGAATGGAGGTGTGTGAAGTCACAGAATGGAGGTGTGTAAAGTCACAGAATGGAGATGTGTGAAGTCACAGAATGGAGGTTTGTGAAGTCACAGAATGGAGGTGTGTGAAGTCACAGAATGGAGGTGTGTGAACTCACAATGGAGGTGTGTGAAGTCAAACAATAAAGGTGTGTGAAGTCAAACAATAAAGGTGTGTGAAGTCACAGAATGGAGGTCCGTGAAGTCATAGAAGGGAGGTGTGTTTAGTCACAGAATGGAGGTGTGTGAAGTCAGAGAATGGAGGTGTGTGAACTCAGAATGGAGGTGTGAGAAGTCACAGAACGGAGATTTGTGAAGTCATAGAATGGAAGTACGTGAAGTCATAGAATGGATGTTTCTGAAGTAAGAATGGAGGTGCGTGAAGTCATAGAATGGAGGTGTGTGAAGTCAAAATGAAGGTGTGTGAATTCATAGAATGGAGGTGTGTGTACTCATAGAATGGCGGTGTGTGAAGTCAAGGAATGGAGTTGTGTGAAGTCAAAGAATGGAGGTATGTGAAGTCAAACAATAAAGGTGTGTGAAGTCACAGAATGGAGATGTGTGAAATCACAGAATGGAGGTGTGTGAAGTCAAAAAGGTGGTGTGTAGAGTCACAAATGGAGGTGTGTGAACTCATAGAATGGAGGTGTGTGAAGTCAAAGAATGGAGGTGTGTGAAGTCATAGAACAGAGGTGTGTGAAGTCATAGTATGGATGTTTCTGAAGTAGAATGAAGGTGTGTGAAGTCATAGAATGGAGGTGTGTGAAGTCAAAACGGAGGTGTGTGAACTCATAAAATGGAGATGTGTGAAGTCATGGAATGGAGGTGCGTGAAGTCCAAAAATGGAGGTGTGTGAACTCACAATGGTGGTGTGTGAAGTCACAGAATGGAGGTGTGTGAAGTCAAACAATAAAGGTGTGTGAAGTCACAGAATGGAGGTCTGTGAAGTCATAGAATGGAGGTGTGTTAAGTCACAGAATGGAGGTTTGTGAACTCAGAGAATGGAGGTGTGTGAACTCAGAATGGAGGTGTGTGAAGTCACAGAACGGTGACTTGTGAAGTCGTAGAATGGAGGTGCGTGAAGTCATAGAATGGATGTTTCTGAAGTAAGAATGAAGGTGTGTGAAGTCATAGAATGGAGGTGTGTGAAGTCAAAATGGAGGTGTGTGAAGTCAAAGAATGGAGGTGTGTGAACTCATAGAATGGAGATGTGTGAAGTCATGGAATGGAGGTGTGTGAAGTCAAAGAATGGAGGTGTGTGAAGTCACACATTAAAGGTGTGTGAAGTCACAGAATGGAGCTGTGTGAAATTACAGAAGGGAGGTTTGTGAAGTCAAAAATGTGGTGTGTAGCGTCAAAAATGGAGGTGTGTGAACTCATAGAATGGAGGTGTGTGAAGTCAAAGAATAAAGGTGTGTGAAGTCATCGAATGGAGGTGTGGGAAGTCATGGAATGGAGGTGTGTGAAGTCACAGAATGGAGGTGTGTGAAGTCAGAATGGAGTTGTGTGAAGTCATAGAATGGAGGTGTGTGAAGTCAGAATGGAGGTGTGTGAACTCATAGAATGGAGGTGTGTGAAGTCACAATGGAGGTGTGTGAAGTCATAGAATGGAGGTATGTGAAGTCACAGAATGGAGGTGTGTGAAGTCATAGAATGGAGCTGTGTGAAGTTAGATTGGAGTTGTGTGAAGTCACAGAATGGAGGTGTGTGAACTCAGAATGGAGGTGTGTGAAGTCACAGAATGGAGGTGTGTGAAGTCATAGAATGGAGGTGTGTAAAGTCATAGAATGGAGGTGTGTGAGGTCGTAATGTATGTGTGTGAAGTCACAGAATTGAGATGTGTGAAGTTACAGAATGGAGGTGTGTGAAGTCATAGAATGGAGGTGTGTGAAGTCATAGAATGGAGGTGTGTGAAGTCATAGAATGGATGTTTGTGAAGTAAGAATGAAGGTGTGTTAAGTCCTAGAATGGAGATGTGTGAAGGCACAGAATGGAGGTGTGTGAAGTCATAGAATGGAGCTGTGTGAAGTCAGAATGGAGGTGTGTGAAGTCATAGAATGAAGGTGTGTGAACTCACAATGGAGATGTGTGAAGTCAAAGAATGGAGGTGTGTGAAGTCAAAGAATGGAAGTGTGTGAAGTCATAAAATGTAGGTGTGTGAAATCATAGAATGGAGGTGTGTGAAGTCATAGAATGGAGTTTTGTGAAGTCACAGAATTGATGTTTGTGAAGTCAGAATGGAGGTGTGTGAAGTCAGAATGGAGGTTTGTGAAGTCATAGAATGCAGGTGTGTGAAGTCGTAGAATGGATGTGTGTGAACTCACAGAATTGATGTTTGTGAAGTCAGAATGGAGGTGTGTGAACTCACAATGGAGGTGTGTGAAGTCAAAGAATGGAGGTGTGTGAAGTCACAGAATTGATGTTTCTGAAGTCAGAATGGAGGTGTGTGAAGTCAGAATGGAGGTGTGTGAAGTCATAGAATGGAGGTGTATGAAGTCACAATGCAGGTGTGTGAACTCATAGAATGGAGGTGTGTGAACTGATAGAGTAGAGGTGTGTGAAGTCATGGAATGGAGGTGTGTGAAGTCATAGAATGGAGGTGTGTGAAGTCATAGAATGGACGTGTGTGAAGTCATAGAATGGAGGTGTGTGAAGTCAAAATGGTGGTGTGCGAACTCATAGAATGGATGTGTGTGAACTGATAGAGTAGACGTGTGTGAAGTCATGGAATGGAGGTGTGTGAAGTCAAAGAATGGAGGTGTGTGAAGTCAAACAATGGAGGTGTGCGAAGTCACAGAATGGAGGTGTGTGAAGTCACAGAATGTAAGTGTGTGAAGTCAAAATGGAGGTGTGTGAAGTAACAGAATGGAGGTGTGTGAAATCACAGAATGGAGGTGTGTGAAGTCAAAAAGGTGATGTGTAGAGTCACAAATGGAGGTGTGTGAACTCATAGAATGGAGTGTGTGAAGTCAAATAATGGAGGTGTGTGAAGTCATAGAATAGAGTGTGTGAAGTCATAGAATGGATGTTTCTGAAGTAGAATAAAGGTGTGTGAAGTCAGAGAATGGAGGTGTGTGAAGCTAAAATGGCGGTGTGTGAACTCATAAAATGGAGATGTGTGAAGTCATGGAATGGAGGTGCGTGAAGTCCAAAAATGGAGGTGTGTGAAGTCAAACAATGGTAGTGTGTGAAGTCAGAGAATGGAGGTGTGTGAAGTCAAAGAATGGAAGTGTGTGAAGTCAAGATGGAGGTGTGTGAAGTCACAGAATGGAGGTGTGTGAAGTCACAGAATGCAGGTGTATGAAGTCATAGAATGTAGGTGTGTGAAGTCACAGAATGGAGGTGTGTGAAGTCACAGAATGGAGGTGTGTGAAGTCACAGAATGGAGGTGTGTGAACTCACAATGGAGGTGTGTGAAGTCACAGAATGGAGGTCTGTGAAGTCATAGAATGGAGTTGTGTTAAGTCACAGAATGGAGGTGTGTGAACTCAGAGAATGGAGGTGTGTGAACTCAGAATGGAGGTGTGTGAAGTCACAGAACGGAGATTTGTGAAGTCATAGAATGGATGTTTCTGAAGTAAGAATGAAGGTGTGTGAAGTCATAGAATGGAGGTGTGTGAAGTCAAAATGGAGGTGTGTGAACTCATAGAATGGAGGTGTGTGAACTCATAGAATGGAGGTGTGTGAAGTAATGGAATGGAGGTGTGTGAAGTCAAAGAATGGAGGTGTGTGAAGTCATAGAATGGAGGTGTGTGAAGTCAGAATGGAGGTGTGTGAAGTCATAGAATGGAGGTGTGTGAAGTCAGAATGGAGGTGTGTGAACTCAGAGAATGGAGGTGTGTGAAGTCACAATGGAGGTTTGTGAAGTCATAGAATGGAGGTGTGTGAAGTCACAGAATGGAGGTGTGTGAAGTCATAGAATGGAGCTGTGTGAAGTCAGATTGGAGGTGTGTGAAGTCACAGAATGGAGGTGTGTGAACTCAGAATGGAGGTGTGTGAAGTCACAGAATGGAGGTGTGTGAAGTCATAGAATGGAGGTGTGTAAAGTCATAGAATGGAGGTGTGTGAGGTCATAATGTAGGTGTGTGAAGTCACAGAATTGAGATGTGTGAAGTCACAGAATGGAGGTGTGTGAAGTCATAGAATGGAGGTGTGTGAAGTCATAGAATGGAGGTGTGTGAAATCATAGAATGGATGTTTGTGAAGTAAGAATGAAGGTGTGTTAAGTCCTATAATGGAGATGTGTGAAGGCACAGAATGGAGGTGTGTGAAGTCATAGAATGGAGCTATGTGAAGTCAGAATGGAGGTGTGTGAAGTCATAGAATGAAGGTGTGTGAACTCACAATGGAGATGTGTGAAGTCAAAAATGGAGGTGTGTGAAGTCAAAGAATGGAAGTTTGTGAAGTCATAGAATGGAGGTGTGTGAAGTCATAGAATGGAGGTGTGTGAAGTCATAGAATGGATGTTCCTGAAGTAAGAATGTAGGTGTGTGAAGTCATAGAATGTAGGTGTGTGAAGTCAAAATGGTGGTGTGTGAACTCATAGAAAGGATGTGTGTGAACTGATAGAGTTGAGGTGTGTGAAGTCATGGAATGAAGGTGTGTGAAGTCAAAGAATGTAGGTGTGTGAAGTCAAACAATGGAGGTGTGCGAAGTCACAGAATGGAGGTGTGTGAAGTCACAGAATGGAAGTGTGTGAAGTCAAAATGGAGGTGTGTGAAGTCACAGAATGGAGGTTTGTAAAGTCACAGAATGTAGGTGTGTGAAGTCAAAATGGCGGTGTGTAACGTCACAAATGGAGGTGTGTGAAGTCACAGAATGTATGTGTGTGAACTCAAAATGGAGGTGTTTGAAGTCAAAGAATGGAGGTGTGCGAAGTCAAAGAATATAGGTGTGTGAAGTCATAGAATGGAGGTGTGTGAAATCATAGAATTGAGGTGTGTGAAATCATAGAATGAAGGTGTGTGAAGTCACGGAATGAAGGTGTGTTAAGTCACAGAACGGAGGTGTGTGAACTCAGAATGGAGGTGTGTGAAGTCCCAGAATGGAGGTGTGGGAAGTCATAGAATGGAGGTGTGTGAAGTCACAGAATGGAGGTGTGTGAAGTCAAAGTTTGGAGGTGTGTGAATTCACAGAATGGATGTGTGTGAACTCACAATGGAGGTGTGTGAAGTCAAAGAATGGAGGTGTGTGAAGTCATAGAATGGAAGTGTGTGAAGTCATAGAATAGAGGTGTGTGAAGCCAGAATTGAGGTGTGTGAAGTCACAGAATTGAGGTGTGTGAACTCAGAATGGAGGTGTGTGAAGTCACAGAATGGAGGTTTGTGAAATCATAGAATGGAGGTGTGTGAAGTCATAGAACGGATGTTTCCGAAGTAGAATGAAGGTGTGTGAAGTCATAGAATGGAGGTGTGTGAAGTCTAAATGGAGGTGTGTGAACTCATAAAATGGAGATGTGTGAAGTTACGGAATGGAGGTGTGTGAAGTCCAAAAATAGAGGTGTGTGAAGTCACAGAATGGAGGTGTGTGAATTCAAAGAATGGAAGTGTTTGAAGTCAAAATGGAGGTGTGTGAAGTAACAGAATGGAGGTGTGTGAAGTCACAGAATGTAGGTGTGTGAAGTCATAGAATGGAGGTGTGTGAAGTCACAGAATGGAGGTGTGTGAAGTCACAGAATGGAGGTGTGTGAAGCCAAATGGAGGTTTGTGAACTCATAGAATGGAGGTTTGTGAACTCATAGAATGGAGGTGTGTGAAGTCATGCAATGGAGGTGTGTGAAGTCAAAGAATGGAGGTGTGTGATGTCAAACAATAAATGTGTGTGAAGTCACAGAATGGAGGTGTGTGAAATCACAGATTGTAGGTGTGTGAAGTCACAAATGTGGTGTGTAGAGTCACAAATGGAGGTGTGTGAACTCATAGAATGGAGGTGTGTGAAGTCAAAGAATGGAGGTGTGAAGTCATGGAATGGAGGTGTGTGAAGGCACAGAATGGAGGTGTGTGAAGTCATAAAATGGAGGTGTATGAAGTCAAAATGGAGGTGTGTGAACTCATAGAATGGAGGTCTGAGAAATCATAGAATGGAGGTGTGTGAAGTCATGGAATAAAGGTGTGTGAAGTCAAAGAATGCATTGTGTGAAGTCAAACAATAAAGGTGTGTGAAGTCACAGAATGGAGGTGTGTGAAATCACAGAATGGAGGTGTGTGAAGTCATGGAATGGAGGTGTGTGAAGTCACAGAACGGAGGTGTGTGAAGTCACAATGTAGTTGTGTGAGGTCATAGAATGGAGGTGTGTGAAGTCACAAGGGAGGTGTGTGAAATCATAGAATGAAGGTGTGTGAAGTCATCGAATGGAGGTGTGTGAAGTCATGGAATGGAGGTGTGTGAAGTCATGGAATGGAGGTGTGTGAAGTCACAGAATGGAGGTTTGTGAACTCAGAATGGAGTTGTGTGAAGTCATAGAATGGAGGTGTGTGAAGTCACAAGGGAGGTGTGTGAAGTCATGGAATGGAGGTGTGTGAAGTCATGGAATGGAGCTGTGTGAAGTCACAGAATGGAGGTTTGTGAACTCAGAATGGAGTTGTGTGAAGTCATAGAATGGAGGTGTGTGAAGTCACAAGGGAGGTGTGTGAAATCATAGAATGGACGTGTGTGAAGTCACAGTATGGAGGTGTGTGAAGTCATAGAATGGAGCTGTGTGAAGTCAGATTGGAAGTGTGTGAAGTCACAGAATGGAGGTGTGTGAACTCATAATGGAGGTGTGTGAAATCACAGAATGGAGGTGTGAAGTCATAGAATGGAGGTGTGTGAAGTCAGAGAATGGAGGTGTGTGAAGTCATAATGGAGGTGTGTGAAGTCAAAGAATTGAGGTGTGTGAAGTCACAGAATGGAGGTGTGTGAAGTTATAGAATGGAGGTGTGTGAAGTCATAGAATGGAGGTGTGTGATCATAGAATGGATGTTTGTAAAGTAAGAATGAAGGTGTGTTAAGGCATAGAATGGAGGTGTGTGAAGGCACAGAATGGAGGTGTGTGAAGTCATAGAATGGAGCTATGTGAAGTCATAATGGAGGTATGTGAAGTCATAGAATGGAGGTGTGTGAAATCACAATGGAGGTGTGTGAAGTCAAAGAATGGAGGTGTATGAAGTCATAGAAAGGAATTGTGTGAAGTCATAGAATGGAGGTGTGTGAAGCCAGAATTGAGGTGTGTGAAGTCACAGAATTGAGGTGTGTGAACTCAGAATGGAGGTGTGTGAACTCACAGAATGGAGGTTTGTAAAGTCATAGAATGGAGGTGTGTGAAGTCATAGAATGGATGTTTCTGAAGTAGAATGAAGGTGTGTGAAGTCATAGAATGTAGGTGTGTGAAGTCAAAATGGAGGTGTGCGAACTCATAAAATGGAGATGCGTGAAGTCATGGAATGGAGGTGTGTGAAGTCCAAAAATGGAATTGTGTGAAGTCAAACAATGGTGGTGTGTGAAGTCACAGAATTGAGGTGTGTGAAGTCATAGAATGGAGGTGTGTGATCATAGAATGGATGTTTGTGAAGTAAGAATGAAGGGGTGTTAAGTCATAGAATGGAGGTGTGTGAAGGCACAGAATGGAGGTTTGTGAAGTCATAGAATGGAGCTGTGTGAAGTCATAATGGAGGTGTGTGAAGTCATAGAATGGAGGTGTGTGAACTCACAATGGAGGTGTGTGAAGTCAAAGAATGGAGGTGTATGAAGTCATCGAATGGAATTGTGTGAAGTCACAGAATGGAGGTGTGTGAAGTCACAGTAGAGGTGTGCGAAGTCATAGAATGGAGGGGTGTGAAGTCAGAATGGAGGTGTGTGAAGTCATAGAATGGAGGTGTGAAGTCACATTGGAGGTGTGTGAAGTCATAGAATGGAGGTGTGTGAAGTCACAACAGAGGTGTGCGAAGTCATAGAATGGAGGGGTGTGAAGTCAGAATGGAGGTGTGTGAAGTCATAGAATGGAGGTGTGAAGTCACAATGGAGGTGTGTGAAGTCATAGAATGGAGGTGTGTGAAGTCAGAATAGAGGTGTGTGAAGTCATAGAATGGAGGTGTGTGAAGTCACATAATAGAGGTGTGGGAACTCACAGAATGGAGATGTGTGACGTCACAGAATGGAGGTGTGTGAACTCAGAATGGAGGTGTGTAAAGTCACAGATTGGAGGTGTGTGAAGTCATAGAATTGAAGTGTGTGAAGTCATAGAATGGAGGTGTGTGAAGTCACAGAAGGGACGGTATGAAGTGATAGAATGGAGGTGTGTGAAGTCACACAGATGAGGTGTTTGAAGTCATATATTGGAGGTGTGTGAACTCAAAATGGATGTGTGAAGTCATGGAATGGATGTGTGTGAAATTATAGAATGAGGGTGTGTGAGGTCATAGAATGGAGGTGTGTGAAATCACAGAATGGGGGTTTGTGAAATCATAGAATGGAGGTGTGTGAAGTCACAGAATGGAGGTGTGTGAAGTCACAGAATGGAGGTGTGTGAAGTCAGAATGGAGTTGTGAAGTCATAGAATGGAGGTGGGTGAAGTCATAGAAAGGAGGTATGGGAAGTCATAGAATGGAGGAGTGTGAAGTCATAGAGTGGAGGGGTGTGAAGTCACAGAATAGAGGTGTGGGAAGTCACAGATTGGAGGTGTGTGACGTCACAGATTGGAGGTGTGTGAACTCAGTATGGAGGTGTGTAAAGTCATAGAATGGATGTGTGTGAAATCATAGAATGAGAGTGTGTGAGGTCATAGAATGGAGGTGTGTGAAGTCACAGAATGGGGGTGTGTGAAGTCATAGAATGGAAGTGTGTGAAGTCACAGAATGGAGGTGTGTGAAGTCTGTATGGAGATGTGTGAAGTCACCGAATGGAATTGTGTGAACTCAGAATGGAGGTGTGTGAAGTCACAGAATGGAGGTTTGTGAAGTCATAGAAAGGAGGTGTGTGAAGTCATAGAATGGATGTTTCTGAAGTAAAAATAAAGGTGTGTGAAGTCGTAGAATGGAGGTGTGTAAAGTCATAGAATGGAGGTGTGTGAACTCATAGAATGGAGGTGTGTGACGTCACAACTGAAGTGTGTGAAGTAATAGAATGGAGGTTTGTGAAGTCACAGAATGGAGGTGTGTGAAGTCACAGAATGGAGGTTTGTTTAGTCATAGAATGGAGGTATGTGAAGTCAAATTGGAGGGGTGTGAAGTCGGAGAATGGAGGTGTGTGAAGTCACAGAATGGAGGTGGGTGAATTCACAGAATGGACCTGTGTGAAGTCATAGAATGGAGGTGTGTGAAGTCAGATTGCAGGTGTGTGAAGTCAAAGAATGTAGGTTTGTGAAGTCATCGAATGGAGTTGTGTGAAGTCACAGAATAGAGGTGTGTGAAGTCACAATAGAGGTGTGCGAAGTCATAGAATGGAGGTGTGTGAAGTCAGAATGGAGGTGTGTGAAGTCATAGAATGGAGGTGTGTGAAATCAGAATAGAGGTGTGTGAAGTCATAGAATGGAGGTGTGTGAAGTCACATAATAGAGGAGTGGGAAGTCACAGAATGGAGGTGTGTGACGTCACAGAATGGAGGTGTGTGAACTCAGAATGGAGGTGTGTAAAGTCACAGATTGGAGGTGTGTGAAGTCATAGAATGGAAGTGTGTGAAGTCATAGAATGGAGGTGTGTGAAGTCACAGAAGGGACGGTATGAAGTGACAGAATGGAGGTGTGTGAAGTCACACAGTTGAGGTGTTTGAAGTCATATATTGTAGGTGTGTGAACTCAAAATGGATGTGTGAAGTCATAGAATGGATGTGTGTGAAATCATAGAATGAGGGTGTGTGAGGTCATAGAATGGAGGTGTGTGAAATCACAGAATGGGGGTGTGTGAAGTCATAGAATGGAGGTGTGTGAAGTCATCGAATGGAAGTGTGTGAAGTCACAGAATGGAGGTTTTTGAAGTCTGAATGGAGGTGTGTGAAGTCACCGAATGGAGTTGTGTGAACTCAGAATGGAGGTGTGTGAAGTCACAGAATGGAGGTTTGTAAAGTCATAGAATGGAGCTGTGTGAAGTCATAGAATGGATGTTTCTGAAGTAAAAATGAAGGTGTGTGAAGTCATAGAATGGAGGTGTGTGAGTCACAGAATGGAGGTGTGTGAAATCAGAATGGATGTGTGTAGTCATAGGTTGGAGACGGGTGAAGTCATAGAAAGGAGGTGTGGGAATTCATAGAATGGAGGAGCGTGATGTCAGAATGGAGGTGTGTGAAATCATAGAATGGAGTTTTGTGAAGACACAGAATGGAGCTGTGTGAATTCAGAATGGAGGTGTGTGAAGTCATAGTATGGAGGTGTGTGAAGTCAGAATGGAGGTGTGTGAACTCATAGAATGGAGTTGTGTGACGTCGCAATGGAAGTGTGTGAAGTCATAGAATGGAGGTGTGTGAATTCATAGAATGGAGGTGTGTGAAGTCATAGAATGGAGTTGTGTGAAGTCACAGAATGGAGGTGTGTAAAGTCATAGAATATAGGTGTATGAAGTTATAGAATGGATGTTTGTAAAGAAAGAATGAAGTTTGTGAAGTCATAAAATGGAGCTGTGTGAAGTCAAAATGGAGGTGTGTGAAGTCAGTGAATGGAGGTGTGTCAACTCAGAATTTAGGTGTGTGAATTCAAAGAATGGAGGTGTGTGAAGTCACAGAATGGAGGTGTGTGAAGTCATAGAATGGAGGTGTGTGAAGTCATAGAATGGAGTTGTGTGAAGTCATATAATGGAGGTGTGTGACGTCAAGAATGGAGGTATGTGAAGTCATAGAATGGAGTTGTGTAAAGCCATAGAATGGAGGTGTGTGAACTCATAGAATGGAGGTGTGTGTCGTCAAAACTGAAGTGTGTGAAGTAATAGAATGGAGGTTTGTGAAGTCACAGAATGGAGGTGTGTGAAGTCACAGAATGGAGATTCGTGAAGTCATAGAATGGAGGTATGTGAAGTCAAATTGGAGGGGTGTGAAGTCGGAGAATGCAGGTGTGTGACCTCACAGAATGCAGGTGGGTGAATTCACAGAATGGACATGTGTGAAGTCATAGAATGGAGGTGTGTGAAGTCACAGAATGGAGATGTGCGAAGTCAAAAAGGTGGTGTGAGAAGTCACAAATGTAAGTAAGTGTGTGAAGTCACAGAATGGAGGTGTGTGAAGTCAAAATAGAGGTGTGTGAAGTCAAAGAATGTAGGTTTGTGAAGTCATCGAATGGAGTTGTGTGAAGTCACAGAATGGAGGTGTGTGAAGTCACAATAGAGGTGTGCGAAGTCATAGAATGGAGGTGTGTGAAGTCAGAATGGAGGTGTGTGAAGTCAAAGAATGGAAGTGTGTGAAGTCATAGAATGGAGGTGTGTGAAGTCATAGAATGGAGGTGTGTGAAGTCATAGAATGGAGTTGTGTGAAGTCACAGAATTGATGTTTGTGAAGTCAGAATGGAGGTGTGTGAAGTCAGAATGGAGGTTTGTGAAGTCATAGAATGGAGGTGTGTGAATTCGTAGAATGGATGTGTGTGAACTCACAGAATTGATGTTTGTGAAGTCAGAATGGAGGTGTGTGAACTCACAATGGAGGTGTGTGAAGTCAAAGAATGGAGGTGTGTGAAGTCACAGAATTGATGTTTGTGAAGTCAGAATGGAGGTGTGTGAAGTCAGAATGGAGGTGTGTGAAGTCATAGAATGGAGGTGTATGAAGTCACAATGCAGGTGTGTGAACTCATAGAATGGAGGTGTGTGAAGTCACACAATGGAGGTGTGTGAAGTCATAGAATGGATGTGTGTGAATCATAGAATGGAGGTGTGTGAAGTCATAGAATGGAGGTGTGTGAAGTCATAGAATGGAGGTGTGTGAAGTCAAAATGGTGGTGTGTGAACTCATAGAATGGATGTGTGTGAACTGATAGAGTAGAGGTGTGTGAAGTCATGGAATGGAGGTGTGTGAAGTCAAAGAATGGAGGTGTGTGAAGTCAAACAATGGAGGTGTGCGAAGTCACAGAATGGAGGTGTGTGAAGTCACAGAATGGAAGTGTGTGAAGTCAAAATGGAGGTGTGTGAAGTCACAGAATGGAGGTGTGTGAAATCACAGAACGGAGGTGTGTGAAGTCAAAAAGGTGGTGTGTAGAGTCACAAATGGAGGTGTGTGAACTCATAGAATGGAGTGTGTGAAGTCAAATAATGGAGGTGTGTGAAGTCATAGAATAGAGTTGTGTGAAGTCATAGAATGGATGTTTCTGAAGTAGAATAAAGGTGTGTGAAGTCATAGAATGGAGGTGTGTGAAGCCAAAATGGAGGTGTGTGAACTCATAAAATGGAGATGTGTGAAGTCATGGAATGGAGGTGCGTGAAGTCCAAAAATGGAGGTGTGTGAAGTCAAACAATGGTAGTGTGTGAAGTCAGAGAATGGAGGTGTGTGAAGTCAAAGAATGCAAGTGTGTGAAGTCAAGATGGAGGTGTGTGAAGTCACAGAATGGAGGTGTGTGAAGTCACAGAATGCAGGTGTATGAAGTCATAGAATGTAGGTGTGTGAAGTCACAGAATGGAGGTGTGTGAAGTCACAGAATGGAGGTGTGTGAAGTCACAGAATGGAGGTGTGTGAACTCACAATGGAGATGTGTGAAGTCACAGAATGGAGGTCTGTGAAGTCATAGAATGGAGTTGTGTTAAGTCACAGAATGGAAGTGTGTGAACGCAGAGAATGGAGGTGTGTGAACAAAGAATGGAGGTGTGTGAAGTCACAGAACGGAGATTTGTGAAGTCATAGAATGGATGTTTCTGAAGTAAGAATGAAGGTGTGTGAAGTCATAGAATGGAGGTGTGTGAAGTCAAAATGGAGGTGTGTGAACTCATAGAATGGAGGTGTGTGAACTCATAGAATGGAGGTGTGTGAAGTAATGGAATGGAGGTGTGTGAAGTCAAAGAATGGAGGTGTGTGAAGTCATAGAATGGAGGTGTGTGAAGTCAGAATGGAGGTGTGTGAAGTCATAGAATGGAGGTGTGTGAAGTCAGAATGGAGGTGTGTGAACTCATAGAATGGAGGTGTGTGAAGTCACAATGGAGGTGTGTGAAGTCATAGAATGGAGGTGTGTGAAGTCACAGAATGGAGGTGTGTGAAGTCATAGAATGGAGCTGTGTGAAGTCAGATTGGAGGTGTGTGAAGTCACAGAATGGAGGTGTGTGAACTCAGAATGGAGGTGTGTGAAGTCACAGAATGGAGGTGTGTGAAGTCATAGAATGGAGGTGTGTAAAGTCATAGAATGGAGGTGTGTGAGGTCATAATGTAGGTGTGTGAAGTCACAGAATTGAGATGTGTGAAGTCATAGAATGGAGGTGTGTGAAATCATAGAATGGATGTTTGTGAAGTAAGAATGAAGGTGTGTTAAGTCCTATAATGGAGATGTGTGAAGGCACAGAATGGAGGTGTGTGAAGTCATAGAATGGAGCTGTGTGAAGTCAGAATGGAGGTGTGTGAAGTCATAGAATGAAGGTGTGTGAACTCACAATGGAGATGTGTGAAGTCAAAAATGGAGGTTTGTGAAGTCATAGAATGGAGGTGTGTGAAATCACAGAATGGAGGTGTGTGAAGTCAAAAAGGTGGTGTGTAGAGTCACAAATGGAGGTGTGTGAACTCATAGAATGGAGGTGTGTGAAGTCAAAGAATGGAGGTGTGTGAAGTCATAGAACAGAGGTGTGTGAAGTCATAGAATGGATGTTTCTGAAGTAGAATGAAGGTTTGTGAAGTCATAGAATGGAGATGTGTGAAGTCAAAATGGAGGTGTGTGAACTCATAAAATGGAGATGTGTGAAGTCATGGAATGGAGGTGCGTGAAGTCCAAAAATGGAGGTGTGTGAACTCACAATGGTGGTGTGTGAAGTCACAGAATGATGGTGTGTGAAGTCAAACAATAAAGGTGTGTGAAGTCACAGAATGGAGGTCTGTGAAGTCATAGAATGGAGGTGTGTTAAGTCACAGATTGGAGGTTTGTGAACTCAGAGAATGGAGGTGTGTGAACTCAGAATGGAGGTGTGTGAAGTCACAGAACGGTGATTTGTGAAGTCATAGAATGGAGGTGCGTGAAGTCATAGAATGGATGTTTCTGAAGTAAGAATGAAGGTGTGTGAAGTCATAGAATGGAGGTGTGTGAAGTCAAAATGGAGGTGTGTGAAGTCAAAAAATGGAGGTGTGTGAACTCATAGAATCGAGGTGTGTGAAGTCATGGAATGGAGGTGTGTGAAGTCAAAGAATGGAGGTGTGTGAAGTCACACATTAAAGGTGTGTGAAGTCACAGAATGGAGCTGTGTGAAATTACAGAATGGAGGTTTGTGAAGTCAAAAATGTGGTGTGTAGAGTCAAAAATGGAGGTGTGTGAACTCATAGAATGGAGGTGTGTGAAGTCAAAGAATAAAGGTGTGTGAAGTCATCGAATGGAGGTGTGGGAAGTCATGGAATGGAGGTGTGTGAAGTCACAGAATGGAGGTGTGTGAAGTCAGAATGGAGTTGTGTGAAGTCATAGAATGGAGGTGTGTGAAGTCAGAATGGAGGTGTGTGAAGTCATAGAATGGAGGTGTGTGAAGTCAGAATGGAGGTGTGTGAACTCATAGAATGGAGGTGTGTGAAGTCACAATGGAGGTGTGTGAAGTCATAGAATGGAGGTGTGTGAAGTCACAGAATGGAGGTGTGTGAAGTCATAGAATGGAGCTGTGTGAAGTCAGATTGGAGTTGTGTGAAGTCACAGAATGGAGGTGTGTGAACTCAGAATGGAGGTGTGTGAAGTCACAGAATGGAGGTGTGTGAAGTCCTAGAATGGAGGTGTGTAAAGTCATAGAATGGAGGTGTGTGAGGTCATAATGTATGTGTGTGAAGTCACAGAATTCAGATGTGTGAAGTTACAGAATGGAGGTGTGTGAAGTCATAGAATGGAGGTGTGTGAAGTCATAGAATGGAGGTGTGTGAAGTCATAGAATGGATGTTTGTGAAGTAAGAATGAAGGTGTGTTAAGTCCTAGAATGGAGATGTGTGAAGGCACAGAATGGAGGTGTGTGAAGTCATAGAATGGAGCTGTGTGAAGTCAGAATGGAGGTGTGTGAAGTCATAGAATGAAGGTGTGTGAACTCACAATGGAGATGTGTGAAGTCAAAGAATGGAGGTGTGTGAAGTCAAAGAATGGAAGTGTGTGAAGTCATAAAATGTAGGTGTGTGAAGTCGTAGAATGGATGTGTGTGAACTCACAGAATTGATGTTTGTGAAGTCAGAATGGAGGTGTGTGAACTCACAATGGAGGTGTGTGAAGTCAAAGAATGGAGGTGTGTGAAGTCACAGAATTGATGTTTCTGAAGTCATTATGGAGGTGTGTGAAGTCAGAATGGAGGTGTGTGAAGTCATAGAATGGAGTTGTATGAAGTCACAATGCAGGTGTGTGAACTCATAGAATGGAGGTGTGTGAAGTCACACAATGGAGGTGTGTGAAGTCATAGAATGGAGGTGTGTGAAGTCATAGAATGGAGGTGTGTGAAGTCATAGAATGGAGGTGTGTGAAGTCAAAATGGTGGTGTGTGAACTCATAGAATGGATGTGTGTGAACTGATAGAGTAGAGGTGTGTGAAGTCATGGAATGGAGGTGTGTGAAGTCAAAGAATGGAGGTGTGTGAAGTCAAACAATGGAGGTGTGCGAAGTCACAGAATGGAGGTGTGTGAAGTCACAGAATGGAAGTGTGTGAAGTCAAAATGGAGGTGTGTGAAGTCACAGAATGGAGGTGTGTGAAATCACAGAATGGAGGTGTGTGAAGTCAAAAAGGTGGTGTGTAGAGTCACAAATGGAGGTGTGTGAACTCATAGAATGGAGTGTGTGAAGTCAAATAATGGAGGTGTGTGAAGTCATAGAATAGAGGTGTGTGAAGTCATAGAATGGATGTTTCTGAAGTAGAATAAAGGTGTGTGAAGTCATGGAATGGAGGTGCGTGAAGTCCAAAAATGGAGGTGTGTGAAGTCAAACAATGGTAGTGTGTGAAGTCAGAGAATGGAGGTGTGTGAAGTCAAAGAATGGAAGTGTGTGAAGTCAAGATGGAGGTGTGTGAAGTCAGAGAATGGAGGTGTGTGAAGTCACAGAATGCAGGTGCATGAAGTCATAGAATGTAGGTGTGTGAAGTCACAGAATGGAGGTGTGTGAAGTCACAGAATGGAGGTGTGTGAAGTCACAGAATGGAGGTGTGTGAACTCACAATGGAGGTGTGTGAAGTCACAGAATGGAGGTCTGTGAAGTCATAGAATGGAGTTGTGTTAAGTCACAGAGTGGAGGTGTGTGAACTCAGAGAATGGAGGTGTGTGAACTCAGAATGGAGGTGTGTGAAGTAACAGAACGGAGATTTGTGAAGTCATAGAATGGATGTTTCTGAAGTAAGAATGAAGGTGTGTGAAGTCATAGAATGGAGGTGTGTGAAGTCAAAGTGGAGGTGTGTGAACTCATAGAATGGAGGTGTGTGAACTCATAGAATGGAGGTGTGTGAAGTAATGGAATGGAGGTGTGTGAAGTCAAAGAATGGAGGTGTGTGAAGTCATAGAATGGAGGTGTGTGAAGTCAGAATGGAGGTGTGTGAAGTCATAGAACGGAGGTGTGTGAAGTCAGAATGGAGGTGTGTGAACTCAGAGAATGGAGGTGTGTGAAGTCACAATGGAGGTTTGTGAAGTCATAGAATGGATGTGTGTGAAGTCACAGAATGGAGGTGTGTGAAGTCATAAAATGGAGCTGTGTGAAGTCAGATTGGAGGTGTGTGAAGTCACAGAATGGAGGTGTGTGAACTCAGAATGGAGGTGTGTGAAGTCACAGAATGGAGGTGTGTGAAGTCATAGAATGGAGGTGTGTAAAGTCATAGAATGGAGGTGTGTGAGGTCATAATGTAGGTGTGTGAATTCACAGAATTGAGATGTGTGAAGTCACAGAATGGAGGTGTGTGAAGTCATAGAATGGAGGTGTGTGAAGTCATAGAATGGAGGTGTGTGAAATCACAGAATGGATGTTTGTGAAGTAAGAATGAAGGTGTGTTAAGTCCTAGAATGGAGATGTGTGAAGGCACAGAATGGAGGTGTGTGAAGTCATAGAATGGAGCTGTGTGAAGTCAGAATGGAGGTGTGTGAAGTCATAGAATGAAGGTGTGTGAACTCACAATGGAGATGTGTGAAGTCAAAAATGGAGGTGTGTGAAGTCAAAGAATGGAAGTTTGTGAAGTCATAGAATGGAGGTGTGTGAAGTCATAGAATGGAGGTGTGTGAAGTCATAGAATGGATGTTCCTGAAGTAAGAATGTAGGTGTGTGAAGTCATAGAATGTAGGTGTGTGAAGACAAAATGGTGGTGTGTGAACTCATAGAAAGGATGTGTGTGAACTGATAGAGTTGAGGTGTGTGAAGTCATGGAATGAAGGTGTGTGAAGTCAAAGAATGGAGGTGTGTGAAGTCAAACAATGGAGGTGTGCGAAGTCACAGAATGGAGGTGTGTGAAGTCACAGAATGGAAGTGTGTGAAGTCAAAATGGAGGTGTGTGAAGTCACAGAATGGAGGTTTGTGAAGTCACAGAATGGAGGTGTGTGAAGTCAAAATGGCGGTGTGTAACGTCACAAATGGAGGTGTGTGAAGTCACAGAATGTATGTGTGTGAACTCAAAATGGAGGTGTTTGAAGTCAAAGAATGGACGTGTGCGAAGTCAAAGAATATAGGTGTGTGAAGTCATAGAATGGAGGTGTGTGAAATCATAGAATGGAGGTGTGTGAAATCATAGAATGAAGGTGTGTGAAGTCACGGAATGAAGGTGTGTTAAGTCACAGAACGGAGGTGTGTGAACTCAGAATGGAGGTGTATGAAGTCCCAGAATGGAGGTGTGGGAAGTCATAGAATGGAGGTGTGTGAAGTCACAGAATGGAGGTGTGTGAAGTCAAAGTTTGGAGGTGTGTGAATTCACAGAATGGATGTGTGTGAACTCACAATGGAGGTGTGTGAAGTCAAAGAATGGAGGTGTGTGAAGTCATAGAATGGAAGTGTGTGAAGTCATAGAATAGAGGTGTGTGAAGCCAGAATTGAGGTGTGTGAAGTCACAGAATTGAGGTGTGTGAACTCAGAATGGAGGTGTGTGAAGTCACAGAATGGAGGTTTGTAAATCATAGAATGGAGGTGTGTGAAGTCATAGAACGGATGTTTCCGAAGTAGAATGAAGGTGTGTGAAGTCATAGAATGGAGGTGTGTGAAGTCTAAATGGAGGTGTGCGAACTCATAAAATGGAGATGTGTGAAGTTACGGAATGGAGGTGTGTGAAGTCCAAATATAGAGGTGTGTGAAGTCACAGAATGGAGGTGTGTGAATTCAAAGAATGGAAGTGTTTGAAGTCAAAATGGAGGTGTGTGAAGTAACAGAATGGAGGTGTGTGAAGTCACAGAATGTAGGTGTGTGAAGTCATAGAATGGAGGTGTGTGAAGTCACAGAATGGAGGTGTGCGAAGTCACAGAATGGAGGTGTGTGAAGTCAAAATGGAGGTGTGTGAACTCATAGAATGGAGGTTTGGGAACTCATAGAATGGAGGTGTGTGAAGTCATGCAAAGGAGGTGTGTGAAGTCAAAGAATGGAGGTGTGTGATGTCAAACAATAAATGTGTGTGAAGTCACAGAATGGAGGTGTGTGAAATCACAGATTGTAGGTGTGTGAAATCACAAATGTGGTGTGTAGAGTCACAAATGGAGGTGTGTGAACTCATAGAAAGGAGGTGTGTGAAGTCAAAGAATGGAGGTGTGAAGTCATGGAATGGAGGTGTGTGAAGGCACAGAATGGAGGTGTGTGAAGTCATAAAATGGAGGTGTATGAAGTCAAAGTGGAGGTGTGTGAACTCATAGAATGGAGGTCTGAGAAATCATAGAATGGAGGTGTGTGAAGTCATGGAATAAAGGTGTGTGAAGTCAAAGAATGCATTGTGTGAAGTCAGAATGGAGTTGTGTGAAGTTAAAGAATGGAGGTGTGTGTAGTCAGAATGGAGGTGTGTGAACTCATAGAATGGATGTGTGTGAAGTCACAATGGAGGTGTGTGAACTCATAGAATGGAGGTGTGTGAAGTCACAATGGAGGTGTGTGAAATCATAGAATGGAGGTGTGTGAAGTCACAGTATGGAGGTGTGTGAAATCATAGAATGAAGCTGTGTGAAGTGAGAATTGAGGTGTGTGAAGTCACAGAATGGAGGTGTGTGAACTCAGAATGGAGGTGTGTGAAGTCACAGAATGGAGGTGTGAAGTCATAGAATGGAGGTGTGTGAAGTCATGGAATGGAGGTGTGTTAAGTCATAATGGAGGTGCGTGAAGTCACAGAATTGAGGTGTGTGAAGTCACTGAATGGAGGTGTGTGAAGTCATAGAATGGAGGAGTGTGAAGTCATAGAATGGAGGTGTGTGATCATAGAATGGATGTTTGTGAAGTAAGAATGACGGTGTGTTAAGTCATAGAATGGAGGTGTGTGAAGGCACAGAATGGAGGTGTGTGAAGTCATAGAATGGAGCTGTGTGAAGTCATAATGGAGGTGTGTGAAGTCATAGAATGGAGGTGTGTGAACTCACAATGGAGGTGTGTGAAGTCAAAGAATGGAGGTGTGTGAAGTCATAGAAAGGAATTGTGTGAAGTCATAGATGGAGGTGTGTGAAGCCAGAATTGAGGTGTGTGAAGTCACAGAATTGAGGTGTGTGAACTCAGAATGGAGGTTTGTGAAGACACAGAATGGAGGTTTGTGAAGTCATAGAATGGAGGTGTTTGAAGTCATAGAATGGACTTTCTGAAGTAGAATGAAGGTGTGTGAAGTCACAGAATGGAGGTGTGTGAAGTCAAAATGGAGGTGTGGGAACTCATAAAATGGAGATGTGTGAAGTCATGGAATAGAGGTGTGTGAAGTCCAAAAATGGATGTGTGTGAGGTCAAACAATGGTGGTGGGTGAAGTCACAGAATGGCGGTGTGTGAAGTCAACGAATGGAAGTGTGTGAAGTCAAAATGGAGGTGTGTGAAGTCACAGAATGGAGGTGTGTGAGGTCACAGTATGGAGGTGTGTGAAGTCATAGAATGGAGGTGTGTGAAATCACAGAATGGAGATGTGTGAAGTCACAGAATGGCGGTGTTTGATGTCACAGATTGGAGGTGTGTGAAGTCACAGAAGGGAGGTGTGTGAACTCACAATGGAGGTGTGTGAAGTCCCAGAATGGAGGTGTGTGAAGTCAAACAATAAAGGTGTGTGAAGTCACAGAATGGAGGTCTGTGAAGTCATAGAATGGAGGTGTGTTAAGTCACAGAATGGAGGTGTGTGACCTCAGAGAATGGAGGTGTGTGAACTCAGAATGGAGGTGTGTGAAGTCACAGAACGGAGATTTCTGCAGTCATAGAATGGAAGTGCGTGAAGTCATAGAATGGATGTTTCTGAAGTAAGAATGAAGGTGTGTGACGTCATAGAATGGAGGTGTGTGAAGTCAAAATGGAGGTGTGTGAAATCATAGAATGGAGGTGTGAGACCTCATAGAATGGAGGTGTGTGAAGTCATGGAATGGAGGTGTGTGAAGTCACAGAGTGGAGGTGTGTGAAGTCAGAATGGAGTTGTGTAAAGTCAAGGAATGGAGGTGTGTGAAGTCAGAATGGAGGTGTGTGAAGTCATAGAATGGAGGTATGTGAAGTCACAGAATGGAGGTGTGTGAAGTCATAGAATGGAGGTGTGTGAAATCATAGAATGGAGGTGTGGGAAGTCAGAGAATGGAGCTGTGTGAAGTCTGAATGGAGGTGTGCGAAGTCACAGAATGGAGGTGTGTGAAGTCATAGAATGGAGGTGTGTGAAGTCAAAGAATGCATTGTGTGAAGTCAGAATGGAGTTGTGTGAAGTCATAGAATGGAGGTGTGTGAAGTCACAGTATGGAGGTGTGTGAAATCATAGAATGAAGCTGTGTGAAGTGAGAATTGAGGTGTGTGAAGTCACAGTATGGAGGTGTGTGAACTCAGAATGGAGGTGTGTGAAGTCACAGAATGGAGGTGTGAAGTCATAGAATGGAGGTGTGTGAAGTCATAGAATGGAGGTGTGTTAAGTCATAATGGAGGTGCGTGAAGTCACAGAATTGAGGTGTGTGAAGTCACTGAATGGAGGTGTGTGAAGTCATAGAATGGAGGTGTGTGAAGTCATAGAATGGAGGTTTGTGATCATAGAATGGATGTTTGTGAAGTAAGAATGAAGGTGTGTTAAGTCATAGAATGGAGGTGTGTGAAGGCACAGAATGGAGGTGTGTAAAGTCATAGAATGGAGCTGTGTGAAGTCATAATGGAGATGTGTGAAGTCATGGAATAGAGGTGTGTGAAGTCCAAAATTGGAGGTGTGTGAGGTCAAACAATGGTGGTGTGTGAAGTCACAGAATGGCGGTGTGTGAAGTCAACGAATGGAAGTGTGTGAAGTCAAAATGGAGGTGTGTGAAGTCACAGAATGGACGTGTGTGAGGTCACAGAATGGAAGTGCGTGAAGTCATAGAATGGATGTTTCTGAAGTAAGAATGAAGGTGTGTGACGTCATAGAATGGAGGTGTGTGAAGTCAAAATGGAGGTGTGTGAACTCATAGAATGGAGGTGTGAGACCTCATAGAATGGAGGTGTGTGAAGTCATGGAATGGAGGTGTGTGAAGTCAAAGAATGGAGGTGTGTGAAGTCAAACAATAAAGGTGTGTGAAGACACAGAATGGAGGTGTGTGAAATCACAGAATGGAGGTGTGTGAAGTCAAAAAGGTGGTGTGTAGAGTCACAAATGGAGGTGTGTGAACTCATAGAATGGAGGTGTGTGAAGTCAAAGAATGGAGGTGTGTGAAGGCATCGAATGGAGGTGTGTGAAGTCATGGAATGGAGGTGTGTGAAGTCACAGAGTGGAGGTGTGTGAGGTCAGAATTGAGTTGTGTAAAGTCAAGGAATGGAGGTGTGTGAAGTCAGAATGGAGGTGTGTGAAGTCATAGAATGGAGGTATGTGAAGTCACAGATTGGAGGTGTGTGAAGTCATAGAATGGAGGTGTGTGAAATCATAGAATGGAGGTGTGGGAAGTCAGAGAATGGAGCTGTGTGAAGTCTGAATGGAGGTGTGCGAAGTCACAGAATGGAGGTGTGTGAAGTCATTTTATGGAGCTGTGTGAAGTCAGAATGGAGGTGTGTAAGTCACAGAATGGAGGTGTGTGAACTCAGAATGGAGGTGTGTGAAGTCACAGAATCTAGGTGTGTGAAGTCATAGAATGGAGGGGTGTGAAGTCATAGAATGGAGTTGTGTGAACTCATAATGGAGGCGTGAGAAATCACAGAATTGTGGTGTGTGGAGTCACAGAATGGAGGTGTGTGAAGTCATAGAATGGAGGTGTGTGAAGTCAGAACGGAGGTGTGTGAACTCAGATTGGAGGTGTGGGAAGTCACAATGGAGGTGTGTGAATTTATAGAATGGAGGTGTGTGAAGTCACAGAATGGAGGGGTGTGAAGTCAAAGAATTGAGGTGTGTGAAGTCATAGAATGTAGGTGTGTGAAGTAATAGAATGGAGGTGTGTGAAGTCATAGAATGGAGGTGTGTGAAGTCACAGAATGAAGGTGCGTTAAGTCACAGAATGGAGGTTTGTGAACTCAGAATGTAGGTGTGTGAAGTCACAAAATGGAGGTGTGGGAAGTCATAGAATGGAGTTGTGTGAAGTCACAGAATGGAGGTGTGTGAATTAATAGAATGTAGGTATGAGAAATCATAGAATGGAGGTTTGTGAAGTCACAGAATGGAGGTGTGTGAAGTCAAAGAATGCAGGTGTGTGAAATCACAGAATGGAGGTGTGTGAAGACAAAAATGTTGTGTGTAGAGTCACAAATGGAGGTGTGTGAACTCATAGAATGGAGGTGTGTGAAGTCAAAGTATGGAGGTGTGTGAAGACATCGAATGGATGTGTGTGAAGTCATGGAATGGAGGTGTGTGAAGTCACAGTATGGAGGTGTGTGAAGACAGAATGGAGTTGTGTGAAGTCATAGAATGGAGGTGTGTGAAGTCAGAATGGAGGTGTGTGAACTCATAGAATGGAGGTGTGTGAAGTCACAATGGAGGTTTGTGAACTCATAGAATGGAGGTGTGTGAAGTCACAATGGAGGTGTGGGAAATCATAGAATGGAGGTGTGTGAAGTCACAGTATGGAGGTGTGTGAAATCACAGAATGAAGCTGTGTGAAGTGAGAATTGAGGTGTGTGAAGTCACAGAATGGAGGTGTGTGAAGTCACTGAATGGAGCTGTGTGAAGTCATAATGGAGGTGTGTGAAGTCATAGAATGGAGGTGTGTGAACTCACAATGGAGTTGTGTGAAGTCCAAGAATGGAGGTGTGTGAAGTCATAGAAAGGAATTGTGTGAAGTCATAGATGGAGGTGTGTGAAGCCAGAATTGAGGTGTGTGAAGTCACAGAATTGAGGTGTGTGAACTCAGAATGGAGGTTTGTGAAGACACAGAATGGAGGTTTGTGAAGTCATAGAATGGAGGTGTTTGAAGTCATAGAATGGACTTTCTGAAGTAGAATGAAGGTGTGTGAAGTCACAGAATGGAGGTGTGTGAAGTCAAAATGGAGGTGTGGGAACTCATAAAATGGAGATGTGTGAAGTCATGGAATAGAGGGGTGTGAAGTCCAAAAATGGATGTGTGTGAGGTCAAACAATGGAGGTGTGTGAAGTCACAGAATGGAGGTCTGTGAAGTCATAGAATGGAGGTGTGTTAAGTCACAGAATGGAGGTGTGTGACCTCAGAGAATGGAGGTGTGTGAACTCAGAATGGAGGTGTGTGAAGTCACAGAACGGAGATTTCTGCAGTCATAGAATGGAAGTGCGTGAAGTCATAGAATGGATGTTTCTGAAGTAAGAATGAAGGTGTGTGACGTCATAGAATGGAGGTGTGTGAAGTCATGGAATGGAGGTGTGTGAAGTCAAAGAATGGAGGTGTGTGAAGTCAAACAATAAAGGTGTGTGAAGTCACAGAATGGAGGTGTGTGAAATCACAGAATGGAGGTGTGTGAAGTCAAAAAGGTGGTGTGTAGAGTCACAAATGGAGGTGTGTGAACTCATAGAATGGAGGTGTGTGAAGTCACATAATGGAGGTGTGTGAAGTCATCGAATGGAGGTGTGTGAAGTCATCGAATGGTGGTGTGTGAAGTCACAGAGTGGAGGTGTGTGAAGTCAAAAAGGTGGTGTGTAGAGTCACAAATGGAGGTGTGTGAACTCATAGAATGGAGGTGTGTGAAGTCACAATGGAGGTGTGTGAAATCATAGAATGGAGGTGTGTGAAGTCACAGTATGGAGGTGTGTGAAGTCATAGAATGAAGCTGTCTGAAGTGAGAATTGAGGTGTTTGAAGTCACAGAATGGAGGTGTGTGAACTCAGAATGGAGGTGTGTGAAGTCACAGAATGGAGGTGTGAAGTCATAGAATGGAGGCGTGTGAAGTCATAGAATGGAGGTGTGTGAACTCACAATGGAGGTGTGTGAAGTCACAGAATGGAGGTGTGTGAAGTCACTGAATGGAGGTGTGTGAAGTCATAGAATGGAGGTGTGTGAAGTCATAGAATTGAGGTGTGTGATCATAGAATGGATGTTTGTGAAGTAAGAATGAAGGTGTTTTAAGTCATAGAATGGAGGTGTGTGAAGGCACAGAATGGAGGTATGTGAAGTCATAGAATGGAGCTGTGTGAAGTCATAATGGAGGTGTGTGAAGTCATAGAATTGAGGTGTGTGAACTCACAATGAAGGTGTGTGAAGTCAAAGAATGGAGGTGTGTGAAGTCATAGAAAGGAATTGTGTGAAGTCATAGAATGGAGGTGTGTGAAGCCAGAATTGGGGTGTGTGAAGTCACAGAATTGAGCTGGGTGAACTCAGAATGGAGGTTTGTGAAGACACAGAATGGAGGTTTGTGAAGTCATAGAATGGAGGTGTGTGAAGTCATAGAATGGATGTTTCTGAAGTAGAATGAAGGTGTGTGAAGTCACAGAATGGAGGTGTGTGAAGTCAAAATGGAGGTGTGCGAACTCATAAAATGGAGATGTGTGAAGTCATGGAATAGAGGTGTGTGAAGTCCAAAAATGGAGGTGTGTGAAGTCAAACAATGGTGGTGTGTGAAGTCACAGAATGGCGGTGTGTGAAGTCAACGAATGGAAGTGTGTGAAGTCAAAATGGAGTTGTGTGAAGTCACAGAATGGAGGTGTGTGAGGTCACAGAATGGAGGTGTGTGAAGTCATAGAATGGAGGTGTGTGAAGTCACAGAATGGAGATGTGTGAAGTCACAGAATGGCGGAGTTTGAAGTCAGAGATTGGAGGTGTGTGAAGTCACAGAAGGGAGGTGTGTGAACTCACAATGGAGGTGTGTGAAGTCCCAGAATGGAGGTGTGTGAAGTCAAACAATAAAGTTGTGTGAAGCCACAGAATGGAGTTCTGTGAAGTCACAGAATCTAGGTGTGTGAAGTCATAGAATGGAGGTGTGTGAAGTCATAGAATGGAGGTGTGTGAACTCATAATGGAGGCGTGAGAAATCACAGAATTGTGGTGTGTGGAGTCACAGAATGGAGGTGTGTGAAGTCATAGAATGGAGGTGTGTGAAGTCAGAACGGAGGTGTGTGAACTCAGATTGGAGGTGTGGGAAGTCACAATGGAGGTGTGTGAATTTATAGAATGGAGGTGTGTGAAGTCACAGAATGGAGGGGTGTGAAGTCAAAGAATTGAGGTGTGTGAAGTCATAGAATGGAGGTGTGTGAAGTAATAGAATGGAGGTGTGTGAAGTCATAGAATGGAGATGTGTGAAGTCACAGAATGAAGGTGCGTAAGTCACAGAATGGAGGTTTGTGAACTCAGAATGTAGGTGTGTGAAGTCACAAAATGGAGGTGTGGGAAGTCATAGAATGGAGTTGTGTGAAGTCACAGAATGGAGGTGTGTGAATTAATAGAATGTAGGTGTGAGAAATCATAGAATGGAGGTTTGTGAAGTCACAGAATGGAGGTGTGTGAAGTCACAGAATGCAGGTGTGTGAAATCACAGAATGGAGGTGTGTGAAGACAAAAATGTGGTGTGTAGAGTCACAAATGGAGGTGTGGGAACTCATAGAATGGAGGTGTGTGAAGTCAAAGTATGGAGGTGTGTGAAGACATCGAATGGAGGTGTGTGAAGTCATGGAATGGAGGTGTGTGAAGTCACAGAATGGAGGTGTGTGAAGTCAGAATGGAGTTGTGTGAAGTCATAGAATGGAGGTGTGTGAAGTCAGACTGGAGGTGTGTGAACTCATAGAATGGAGTTGTGTGAAGTCACAATGGAGGTGTGTGAACTCATAGAATGGAGGTGTGTGAAGTCATAGAAAGGAATTGTGTGAAGTCATAGATGGAGGTGTGTGAAGCCAGAATTGAGGTGTGTGAAGTCACAGAATTGAGGTGTGTGAACTCAGAATGGAGGTTTGTGAAGACACAGAATGGAGGTTTGTGAAGTCATAGAATGGAGGTGTTTGAAGTCATAGAATGGACTTTCTGAAGTAGAATGAAGGTGTGTGAAGTCACAGAATGGAGGTGTGTGAAGTCAAAATGGAGGTGTGGGAACTCATAAAATGGAGATGTGTGAAGTCATGGAATAGAGGTGTGTGAAGTCCAAAAATGGAGGTGTGTGAGGTCAAACAATGGTGGTGGGTGAAGTCACAGAATGGCGGTGTGTGAAGTCAACGAATGGAAGTGTGTGAAGTCAAAATGGAGGTGTGTGAAGTCACAGAATGGAGGTGTGTGAGGTCACAGAATGGAGGTGTGTGAAGTCATAGAATGGAGGTGTGGGAAATCACAGAATGGAGATGTGTGAAGTCACAGAATGGCGGTGTTTGATGTCACAGATTGGAGGTGTGTGAAGTCACAGAAGGGAGGTGTGTGAACTCACAATGGAGGTGTGTGAAGTCCCAGAATGGAGGTGAGTGAAGTCAAACAATAACGGTGTGTGAAGTCACAGAATGGAGGTCTGTGAAGTCATAGAACGGAGGTGTGTTAAGACACAGAATGGAGGTGTGTGACCTCAGAGAATGGAGGTGTGTGAACTCAGAATGGAGGTGTGTGAAGTCACAGAACGGAGATTTCTGCAGTCATAGAATGGAAGTGCGTGAAGTCATAGAATGGATGTTTCTGAAGTAAGAATGAAGGTGTGTGACGTCATAGAATGGAGGTGTGTGAAGTCAAAATGGAGGTGTGTGAACTCATAGAATGGAGGTGTGAGACCTCATAGAATGGAGGTGTGTGAAGTCATGGAATGGAGGTGTGTGAAGTCAAAGAATGGAGGTGTGTGAAGTCAAACAATAAAGGTGTGTGAAGTCACAGAATGGAGGTGTGTGAAATCACAGAATGGAGGTGTGTGAAGTCAAAAAGTTGGTGTGTAGAGTCACAAATGGAGGTGTGTGAACTCATAGAATGGAGGTGTGTGAAGTCAAAGAATGGAGGTGTGTGAAGTCATCGAATGGAGGTGTGTGAAGTCATGGAATGGAGGTGTGTGAAGTCACAGAGTGGAGGTGTGTGAAGTCAGAATGGAGTTGTGTAAAGTCAAGGAATGGAGGTGTGTGAAGTCAGAATGGAGGTGTGTGAAGTCATAGAATGGAGGTATGTGAAGTTACAGAATGGAGGTGTGTGAAGTCATAGAATGGAGGTGTGTGAAATCATAGAATGGAGGTGTGGGAAGTCAGAGAATGGAGCTGTGTGAAGTCTGAATGGAGGTGTGCGAAGTCACAGAATGGAGGTGTGTGAAGTCATTTTATGGAGCTGTGTGAAGTCAGAATGGAGGTGTGTAAAGTCACAGAATGGAGGTGTGTGAACTCAGAATGGAGGTGTGTGAAGTCACAGAATGGCGGTGTTTGATGTCACAGATTGGAGGTGTGTGAAGTCACAGAAGGGAGGTGTGTGAACTCACAATGGAGGTGTGTGAAGTCCCAGAATGGAGGTGCGTGAAGTCAAACAATAAAGGTGTGTGAAGTCACAGAATGGAGGTCTGTGAAGTCATAGAATGGAGGTTTGTTAGGTCACAGAATGGAGGTGTGTGACCTCAGAGAATGGAGGTGTGTGAACTCAGAATGGAGGTGTGTGAAGTCACAGAACGGAGATTTCTGCAGTCATAGAATGGAAGTGCGTGAAGTCATAGAATGGATGTTTCTGAAGTAAGAATGAAGGTGTGTGACGTCATAGAATGGAGGTGTGTGAATTCAAAATGGAGGTGTGTGAACTCATAGAATGGAGGTGTGAGACCTCATAGAATGGAGGTGTGTGAAGTCATGGAATGGAGGTGTGTGAAGTCAAAGAATGGAGGTGTGTGAAGTCAAACAATAAAGGTGTGTGAAGTCACAGAATGGAGGTGTGTGAAATCACAGAATGGAGGTGTGTGAAGTCAGAATGGAGGTGTGTGAAGTCATAGAATGGAGGTATGTGAAGTCACAGAATGGAGGTGTGTGAAGTCATAGAATGGAGGTGTGTGAAATCATAGAATGGAGGTGTGGGAAGTCAGAGAATGGAGCTGTGTGAAGTCTGAATGGAGGTGTGCGAAGTCACAGAATGGAGGTGTGTGAAGTCATTTTATGGAGCTGTGTGAAGTCAGAATGGAGGTGTGTAAAGTCACAGAATGGAGGTGTGTGAACTCAGAATGGAGGTGTGTGAAGTCACAGAATCTAGGTGTTTGAAGTCATAGAATGGAGGTGTGTGAAGTCATAGAATGGAGGTGTGTGAACTCATAATGGAGGCGTGAGAAATCACAGAATTGTGGAGTGTGGAGTCACAGAATGGAGGTGTGTGAAGTCATAGAATGGAGGTGTGTGAAGTCAGAACGGAGGTGTGTGAACTCAGATTGGAGGTGTGGGAAGTCACAATGGAGGTGTGTGAATTTATAGAATGGAGGTGTGTGAAGTCACAGAATGGAGGGGTGTGAAGTCAAAGAATTGAGGTGTGTGAAGTCATAGAATGGAGGTGTGTGAAGTCATAGAATGGAGGTGTGTGAAGTCAAAGTATGGAGGTGTGTGAAGACATCGAATGGATGTGTGTGAAGTCATGGAATGGAGGTGTGTGAAGTCACAGTATGGAGGTGTGTGAAGACAGAATGGAGTTGTGTGAAGTCATAGAATGGAGGTGTGTGAAGTCAGAATGGAGGTGTGTGAAGTCATAGAATGGAGGTATGTGAAGTCACAGAATGGAGGTGTGTGAAGTCATAGAATGGAGGTGTGTGAAATCATAGAATGGAGGTGTGGGAAGTCAGAGAATGGAGCTGTGTGAAGTCTGAATGGAGGTGTGCGAAGTCACAGAATGGAGGTGTGTGAAGTCATTTTATGGAGCTGTGTGAAGTCAGAATGGAGGTGTGTAAAGTCACAGAATGGAGGTGTGTGAACTCAGAATGGAGGTGTGTGAAGTCAAAGTATGGAGGTGTGTGAAGACATCGAATGGAGGTGTGTGAAGTCATGGAATGGAGGTGTGTGCGGTCACAGAATGGAGGTGTGTGAAGTCAGAATGGAGTTGTGTGAAGTCATAGAATGGAGGTGTGTGAAGTCAGAATGGAGGTGTGTGAACTCATAGAATGGAGGTGTGTGAAGTCACAATGGAGGTGTGTGAACTCATAGAATGGAGGTGTGTGAAGTCACAATGGAGGTGTGTGAAATCATAGAATGGAGGTGTGTGAAGTCACAGTATGGAGGTGTGTGAAATCATAGATTGGAGGTGTGTGAAGTCACAGTATGGAGGTGTGTGAAGTCATAGAATAAAGCTGTCTGAAGTGAGAATTGAGGTGTTTGAAGTCACAGAATGGAGGTGTGTGAACTCAGAATGGAGGTGTGTGAAATCACAGAATGGAGGTGTGAAGTCATAGAATGGAGGCGTGTGAAGTCATAGAATGGAGGTGTGTGAACTCACAATGGAGGTGTGTGAAGTCACAGAATGGAGGTGTGTGAAGTCACTGAATGGAGGTGTGTGAAGTCATAGAATGGAGGTGTGTGAAGTCATAGAATTGAGGTGTGTGATCATAGAATGGATGTTTGTGAAGTAAGAATGAAGGTGTTTTAAGTCATAGAATGGAGGTGTGTGAAGGCACAGAATGGAGGTATGTGAAGTCATAGAATGGAGCTGTGTGAAGTCATAATGGAGGTGTGTGAAGTCATAGAATTGAGGTGTGTGAACTCACAATGAAGGTGTGTGAAGTCAAAGAATGGAGGTGTGTGAAGTCATAGAAAGGAATTGTGTGAAGTCATAGAATGGAGGTGTGTGAAGCCAGAATTGGGGTGTGTGAAGTGACAGAATTGAGGTGGGTGAACTCAGAATGGAGGTTTGTGAAGACACAGAATGGAGGTTTGTGAAGTCATAGAATGGAGGTGTGTGAAGTCATAGAATGGATGTTTCTGAAGTAGAATGAAGGTGTGTGAAGTCACAGAATGGAAGTGTGTGAAGTCAAAATGGAGGTGTGCGAACTCATAAAATTGAGATGTGTGAAGTCATGGAATAGAGGTGTGTGAAGTCCAAAAATGGAGGTGTGTGAAGACAAACAATGGTGGTGTGTGAAGTCACAGAATGGCGGTGTGTGAAGTCAACGAATGGAAGTGTGTGAAGTCAAAATGGAGGTGTGTGAAGTCACAGAATGGAGGTGTGTGAGGTCACAGAATGGAGCTGTGTGAAGTCATAGAATGGAGGTGTGTGAAGTCACAGAATGGAGATGTGTGAAGTCACAGAATGGCGGAGTTTGAAGTCAGAGATTGGAGGTGTGTAAAGTCACAGAAGGGAGGTGTGTGAACTCACAATGGAGGTGTGTGAATTCCCAGAATGGAGGTGTGTGAAGTCAAACAATAAAGTTGTGTGAAGCCACAGAATGGAGTTCTGTGAAGTCACAGAACCTAGGTGTGTGAAGTCATAGAATGGAGGTGTGTGAAGTCATAGAATGGAGGTGTGTGAACTCATAATGGAGGCGTGAGAAATCACAGAATTGTGGTGTGTGGAGTCACAGAATGGAGGTGTGTGAAGTCATAGAATGGAGGTGTGTGAAGTCAGAACGGAGGTGTGTGAACTCAGATTGGAGGTGTGGGAAGTCACAATGGAGGTGTGTGAATTTATAGAATGGAGGTGTGTGAAGTCACAGAATGGAGGGGTGTGAAGTCAAAGAACTGAGGTGTGTGAAGTCATAGAATGGAGGTGTGTGAAGTAATAGAATGGAGGTGTGTGAAATCATAGAATGGAGATGTGTGAAGTCACAGAATGAAGGTGCGTTAAGTCACAGAATGGAGGTTTGTGAACTCAGAATGTAGGTGTGTGAAGTCACAAAATGGAGGTGTGGGAAGTCATAGAATGGAGTTGTGTGAAGTCACAGAATGGAGGTGTGTGAATTAATAGAATGTAGGTGTGAGAAATCATAGAATGGAGGTTTGTGAAGTCACAGAATGGAGGTGTGTGAAGTCACAGAATGCAGGTGTGTGAAATCACAGAATGGAGGTGTGTGAAGACAAAAATGTGGTGTGTAGAGTCACAAATGGAGGTGTGTGAACTCATAGAATGGAGGTGTGTGAAGTCAAAGTATGGAGGTGTGTGAAGACATCGAATGGAGGTGTGTGAAGTCATGGAATGGAGGTGTGTGAAGTCACAGAATGGAGGTGTGTGAAGTCAGAATGGAGTTGTGTGAAGTCATAGAATGGAGGTGTGTGAAGTCAGACTGGAGGTGTGTGAACTCATAGAATGGAGTTGTGTGAAGTCACAATGGAGGTGTGTGAACTCATAGAATGGAGGTGTGTGAAGTCACAATGGAGGTGTGTGAAATCATAGAATGGAGGTGTGTGAAGTCACAGTATGGAGGTGTGTGAAATCATAGAATGAAGCTGTGTGAAGTGAGAATTGAGGTGTGTGAATTCACAGAATGGAGGTGTGTGAACTCAGAATGGAGGTGTGTGAAGTCACAGAATGGAGGTGTGAAGTCATAGAATGGAGGTGTGTGAAGTCATAGAATGGAGGTGTGTTAAGTCATAATGGAGGTGTGTGAAGTCACAGAATTGAGGTGTGTGAAGTCACTGAATGGAGGTGTGTGAAGTCATAGAATGGAGGTGTGTGAAGTCATAGAATGGAGGTGTGTGATCATAGAATGGATGTTTGTGAAGTAAGAATGAAGGTGTGTTAAGTCATAGAATGGAGGTGTGTGAAGGCACAGAATGGAGGTGTGTGAAGTCATAAAATGGAGCTGTGTGAAGTCATAATGGAGGTGTGTGAAGTCATAGAATGGAGGTGTGTGAACTCACAATGGCGGTGTGTGAAGTCCAAGAATGGAGGTGTGTGAAGTCATAGAAAGGAATTGTGTGAAGTCATAGATGGAGGTGTTTGAAGCCAGAATTGAGGTGTGTGAAGTCACAGAATTGAGGTGTGTGAACTCAGAATGGAGGTTTGTGAAGACACAGAATGGAGGTTTGTGAAGTCATAGAATGGAGGTGTTTGAAGTCATAGAATGGACTTTCTGAAGTAGAATGAAGGTGTGTGAAGTCACAGAATGGAGGTGTGTGAAGTCAAAATGGAGGTGTGGGAACTCATAAAATGGAGATGTGTGAAGTCATGGAATAGAGGTGTGTGAAGTCCAAAAATGGAGGTGTGTGAGGTCAAACAATGGTGGTGGGTGAAGTCACAGAATGGCGGTGTGTGAAGTCAACGAATGGAAGTGTGTGAAGTCAAAATGGAGGTGTGTGAAGTCACAGAATGGAGGTGTGTGAGGTCACAGAATGGAGGTGTGTGAAGTCATAGAATGGAGGTGTGGGAAATCACAGAATGGAGATGTGTGAAGTCACAGAATGGCGGTGTTTGATGTCACAGATTGGAGGTGTGTGAAGTCACAGAAGGGAGGTGTGTGAACTCACAATGGAGGTGTGTGAAGTCCCAGAATGGAGGTGAGTGAAGTCAAACAATAACGGTGTGTGAAGTCACAGAATGGAGGTCTGTGAAGTCATAGAATGGAGGTGTGTTAAGACACAGAATGGAGGTGTGTGACCTCAGAGAATGGAGGTGTGTGAACTCAGAATGGAGGTGTGTGAAGTCACAGAACGGAGATTTCTGCAGTCATAGAATGGAAGTGCGTGAAGTCATAGAATGGATGTTTCTGAAGTAAGAATGAAGGTGTGTGACGTCATAGAATGGAGGTGTGTGAAGTCAAAATGGAGGTGTGTGAACTCATAAAATGGAGATGTGTGAAGTCATGGAATGGAGGTGTGTGAAGTCCAAGAATATAGGTGTGTGAAGTCAAACAATGGTGGTGTGTGAAGTCACAGAATGGAGGTGTGTTAAGTCAAAGAATGGAAGTGTGTGAAGTCAAAATGGAGGTGTGTGAAGTCACAGAATGGAGGTGTGTGAAGTCACAGAATGAAGGTGTTTGAAGTCAAAATTGTGGTGTGTGAAGTCACAAATGGAGGTGTCTGAAGTCGGAAGGCAGCTGTGTGAAGTCATAGAATGGAGGTGTGTGAAGTCAGAATGGAGGTGTGTGAACTCATAGAATGGAGTGTGTGAAGTCACAATGGGGCTGTGTGAAGTCATAGAATGGGGGTTTGTGAAGTCAAATTGGAGGTGTGTGAAATCACAGAATGGAGGTGTGTCCACTCAGAAATGAGGTGTGTGAAGTCATAGAATGGAGGTGTGTGAATTCATAGAATGGAAGTGTGTGAAATCATAGAATGGAGGTGTGTGAAGTCAAAGAATTGAGGTTTGTGAAGTCAGAATGGAGGTGTGTGAAGTCAGGATGGAGGTGGGTGAAGTCACAGAATGGAGGTGTGGGAACTCAGAATGGAGGTGTGTGGTCACAGAACGGAGGTTTGTGAAGTCATAGAATGGAGGTGCGTGAAGTCATAGAATGGATGTTTCTGAAGTGAGAATGAAGGTGTATGAAGTCAAAGAATGGAGGTGTGTGAAGTCAAAATGGAGGTGTGTGAACTCATAGAACGGAGGTGTGTGAAGTCACAGAATGGAGGTGTGTGAAGTCAGAATGGAGTTGTGTGAAGTCATAGAATGGAGGTGTGTGAAGTCAGACTGGAGGTGTGTGAACTCATAGAATGGAGTTGTGTGAAGTCACAATGGAGGTGTGTGAACTCATAGAATGGAGGTGTGTGAAGTCACAATGGAGGTGTGTGAAATCATAGAATGGAGGTGTGTGAAGTCACAGTATGGAGGTGTGTGAAATCATAGAATGAAGCTGTGTGAAGTGAGAATTGAGGTGTGTGAATTCACAGAATGGAGGTGTGTGAACTCAGAATGGAGGTGTGTGAAGTCACAGAATGGAGGTGTGAAGTCATAGAATGGAGGTGTGTGAAGTCATAGAATGGAGGTGTGTTAAGTCATAATGGAGGTGTGTGAAGTCACAGAATTGAGGTGTGTGAAGTCACTGAATGGAGGTGTGTGAAGTCATAGAATGGAGGTGTGTGAAGTCATAGAATGGAGGTGTGTGATCATAGAATGGATGTTTGTGAAGTAAGAATGAAGGTGTGTTAAGTCATAGAATGGAGGTGTGTGAAGGCACAGAATGGAGGTGTGTGAAGTCATAAAATGGAGCTGTGTGAAGTCATAATGGAGGTGTGTGAAGTCATAGAATGGAGGTGTGTGAACTCACAATGGCGGTGTGTGAAGTCCAAGAATGGAGGTGTGTGAAGTCATAGAAAGGAATTGTGTGAAGTCATAGATGGAGGTGTGTGAAGCCAGAATTGAGGTGTGTGAAGTCACAGAATTGAGGTGTGTGAACTCAGAATGGACGTTTGTGAAGACACAGAATGGAGGTTTGTGAAGTCATAGAATGGAGGTGTTTGAAGTCATAGAATGGACTTTCTGAAGTAGAATGAAGGTGTGTGAAGTCACAGAATGGAGGTGTGTGAAGTCAAAATGGAGGTGTGGGAACTCATAAAATGGAGATGTGTGAAGTCATGGAATAGAGGTGTGTGAAGTCCAAAAATGGAGGTGTGTGAGGTCAAACAATGGTGGTGGGTGAAGTCACAGAATGGCGGTGTGTGAAGTCAACGAATGGAAGTGTGTGAAGTCAAAATGGAGGTGTGTGAAGTCACAGAATGGAGGTGTGTGAGGTCACAGAATGGAGGTGTGTGAAGTCATAGAATGGAGGTGTGGGAAATCACAGAATGGAGATGTGTGAAGTCACAGAATGGCGGTGTTTGATGTCACAGATTGGAGGTGTGTGAAGTCACAGAAGGGAGGTGTGTGAACTCACAATGGAGGTGTGTGAAGTCCCAGAATGGAGGTGAGTGAAGTCAAACAATAACGGTGTGTGAAGTCACAGAATGGAGGTCTGTGAAGTCATAGAATGGAGGTGTGTTAAGACACAGAATGGAGGTGTGTGACCTCAGAGAATGGAGGTGTGTGAACTCAGAATGGAGGTGTGTGAAGTCACAGAACGGAGATTTCTGCAGTCATAGAATGGAAGTGCGTGAAGTCATAGAATGGATGTTTCTGAAGTAAGAATGAAGGTGTGTGACGTCATAGAATGGAGGTGTGTGAAGTCAAAATGGAGGTGTGTGAACTCATAGAATGGAGGTGTGAGACCTCATAGAATGGAGGTGTGTGAAGTCATGGAATGGAGGTGTGTGAAGTCAAAGAATGGAGGTGTGTGAAGTCAAACAATAAAGGTGTGTGAAGTCACAGAATGGAGGTGTGTGAAATCACAGAATGGAGGTGTGTGAAGTCAAAAAGTTGGTGTGTAGAGTCACAAATGGAGGTGTGTGAACTCATAGAATGGAGGTGTGTGAAGACAAAGAATGAGGTGTGTGAAGTCATCGAATGGAGGTGTGTGAAGTCATGGAATGGAGGTGTGTGAAGTCACAGAGTGGAGGTGTGTGAAGTCAGAATGGAGTTGTGTAAAGTCAAGGAATGGAGGTGTGTGAAGTCAGAATGGAGGTGTGTGAAGTCATAGAATGGAGGTATGTGAAGTTACAGAATGTAGGTGTGTGAAGTCATAGAATGGAGGTGTGTGAAATCATAGAATGGAGGTGTGGGAAGTCAGAGAATGGAGCTGTGTGAAGTCTGAATGGAGGTGTGCGAAGTCACAGAATGGAGGTGTGTGAAGTCATTTTATGGAGCTGTGTGAAGTCAGAATGGAGGTGTGTAAAGTCACAGAATGGAGGTGTGTGAACTCAGAATGGAGGTGTGTGAAGTCACAGAATCTAGGTGTGTGAAGTCATAGAATGGAGGTGTGTGAAGTCATAGAATGGAGGTGTGTGAACTCATAATGGAGGCGTGAGAAATCACAGAATTGTGGTGTGTGGAGTCACAGAATGGAGGTGTGTGAAGTCATAGAATGGAGGTGCGTGAAGTCAGAACGGAGGTGTGTGAACTCAGATTGGAGGTGTGGGAAGTCACAATGGAGGTGTGTGAATTTATAGAATGGAGGTGTGTGAAGTCACAGAATGGAGGGGTGTGAAGTCAAAGAATGGAGGTGTGTGAAGTCATAGAATGGAGGTGTGTGAAGTCATAGAATGGAGGTGTGTGAAGTCATAGAATGGAGGTGTGTGAAGTCACAGAATGAAGGTGCGTTAAGTCACAGAATGGAGGTTTGTGAACTCAGAATGTAGGTGTGTGAAGTCACAAAATGGAGGTGTGGGCAGTCATAGAATGGAGTTGTGTGAAGTCACAGAATGGAGGTGTGTGAATTAATAGAATGTAGGTGTGAGAAATCATAGAATGGAGGTTTGTGAAGTCACAGAATGGAGGTGTGTGAAGTCACAGAATGGAGGTGTGTGAACTCACAATGAAGGTGTGTGAAGTCAAAGAATGGAGGTGTGTGAAGTCATAGAATGGAATTGTGTGAAGTCATAGAATGGAGGTGTGTGAAGTGAGAATGGAGGTGTGTGAAGTCACGGAATTGAGGTGTGTGAACTCAGAATGGAGGTGTGTGAAGTCACAGAATGGAGGTTTGTGAAGTCAAAGAATGGAGTTGTGTGAAGTCATAGAATGGTTGTTTCTGAAGTAGAATGAAGATGTGTGAACTCATAGAATGGAGGTGTGTGAAGTCAAAATGGAGGTGTGTGAACTCATAAAATGGTGTGTGAAGTCATGGAATGGAGGTGTGTGAAGTCCAAGAATATAGGTGTGTGAAGTCAAACAATGGTGGTGTGTGAAGTCACAGAATGCAGGTGTGTTAAGTCAAAGAATGGAAGTGTGTGAAGTCAAAATGGAGGTGTGTGAAGTCACAGAATGGAGGTGTGTGAGGTCACAGAATGAAGGTGTTTGAAGTCAAAATAATGGTGTGTGAAGTCACAAATGGAGGTGTCTGAAGTCAGAATGCAGCTCTGTGAAGTCATTGAATGGAGGTGTGTGAAGTCAGAATGGAGGTGTGTGAACTCATAGAATGGAGTGTGTGAAGTCACAATGGGGGTGTGTGAAGTCATAGAATCGGGGTGTGTGAAGTCTAATTGGAGGTGTGTGAAATCACAGAATGGACGTGTGTCAACTCAGAAATGAGGAGTGTGAAGTCATAGAATGGAAGTGCGTGAAGTCATAGAATGGATGTTTCTGAAGGAAGAATGAAGGTGTGTGAAGTCATAGAATGGAGGTGTGTGAAGTCAAAATGGAGGTGTGTGAACTCATAGAATGACGGTCTGAGAACTCATAGAATGGAGGTGTGTGAAGTCATGGAATAAAGGTGTGTGAAGTCAAAGAATGCAGGTGTGTGAAGTCAAACAATAAAGGTGTGTGAAGTCACAGAATGGAGGTGTGTGAAATCACAGAATGGAGGTGTGTGAAGTCAAAAAGGTCGTGTGTAGAGTCACAAATGGAGGTGTGTGAACTCATAGAATGGAGGTGTGTGAAGTCACAATGGAGGTGTGTGAAATCATAGCATGGAGGTGTGTGAAGTCACAGTATGGAGGTGTGTGAAGTCATAGAATGAAGCTGTGTGAAGTGAGAATTGAGGTGTTTGAAGTCACAGAATGGAGGTGTGTGAACTCAGAATGGAGGTGTGTGAAGTCACAGAATGGAGGTGTGAAGTCATAGAATGGAGGCGTGTGAAGTCATAGAATGGAGGTGTGTGAACTCACAATGGAGGTGTGTGAAGTCACAGAATGGAGGTGTGTGAAGTCACTGAATGGAGGTGTGTGAAGTCATAGAATGGAGGTGTGTGAAGTCATAGAATGGAGATGTGTGATCATAGAATGGATGTTTGTGAAGTAAGAATGAAGGTGTTTTAAGTCATAGAATGGAGGTGTGTGAAGGCACAGAATGGAGGTATGTGAAGTCATAGAATGGAGCTGTGTGAAGTCATAATGGAGGTGTGTGAAGTCATAGAATTGAGGTGTGTGAACTCACAATGAAGGTGTGTGAAGTCAAAGAATGGAGGTGTGTGAAGTCATAGAAAGGAATTGTGTGAAGTCATAGAATGGAGGTGTGTGAAGCCAGAATTGGGGTGTGTGAAGTCACAGAATTGAGGTGGGTGAACTCAGAATGGAGGTTTGTGAAGACACAGAATGGAGGTTTGTGAAGTCATAGAATGGAGGTGTGTGAAGTCATAGAATGGATGTTTCTGAAGTAGAATGAAGGTGTGTGAAGTCAGAGAATGGAAGTGTGTGAAGTCAAAATGGAGGTGTGCGAACTCACAAAATGGAGATGTGTGAAGTCATGGAATAGAGGTGTGTGAAGTCCAAAAATGGAGGTGTGTGAAGTCAAACAATGGTGGTGTGTGAAGTCACAGAATGGCGGTGTGTGAAGTCCACGAATGGAAGTGTGTGAAGTCAAAATGGTGGTGTGTGAAGTCACAGAATGGAGGTGTGTGAGGTCACATAATGGAGGTGTGTGAAGTCCCAGAATGGAGGTGTGTGAAGTCAAACAATAAAGTTGTCTGAAGCCACAGAATGGAGTTCTGTGGAGTCATAGAATGGAAGTGTGTTAAGTCACAGAATGGAGGTGTGTGAACTAAGAGAATGGAGGTGTGTGAACTCAGAATGGAGGTGTGTGAATTCACAGAACGGAGATTTGTGAAGTCATAGAAGGAAAGTGCGTGAAGTCATAGAATGGATGTTTCTGAAGTAAGAATGAAGGTGTGTGAAGTCATAGAATGGAGGTGTGTGAAGTCAAAATGGAGGTGTGTGAACTCATAGAATGGAGGTGTGAGATCTCATAGAATGGAGGTGTGTGAAGTCATGGAATGGAGGTGTGTGAAGTCAAAGAATGGAGGTGTGTGAAGTCAAACAATAAAGTTGTGTGAAGTCACAGAATGGAGGTGTGTGAAATCACAGAATGGAGGTGTGTGAAGTCAAAAAGGTGGTGTGTAGAGTCACAAATGGAGGTGTGTGAACTCATAGAATGGAGGTGTGTGAAGTCAAAGAATGGAGGTGTGTGAAGTCATCGAATGGAGGTGTGTGAAGTCATGGAATGGAGGTGTGTGAAGTCACAGAGTGGAGGTGTGTGAAGTCAGAATGGAGTTGTGTGAGTCAAGGAATGGAGGTGTGTGAAGTCAGAATGGAGGTGTGTGAAGTCATAGAATGGAGGTATGTGAAGTCACAGAATGGAGGTGTGTGAAGTCATAGAATGGAGGTGTGTGAAGTCATAGAATGGAGGTGTGGGAAGTCAGAGAATGGAGCTGTGTGAAGTCTGAATGGAGGTGTGCGAAGTCAAAGAATGGAGGTGTGTGAAGTCATTTTATGGAGCTGTGTGAACTCAGAATGGAGGTGTGTGAAGTCACAGAATCTAGGTGTGTGAAGTCATAGAATGGAGGTGTGTGAAGTCATAGAATGGAGGTGTGTGAACCCATAATGGAGGCGTGAGAAATCACAGAATTGTGGTGTGTGAAGTCACAGAATGGAGGTGTGTGAAGTCATAGAAAGGAGGTGTGTGAAGTCAGAACGGAGGTGTGTGAACTCAGATTGGAGGTGTGGGAAGTCACAATGGAGGTGTGTAAATTTATAGAATGGAGGTGTGTGAAGTCACAGAATGGAGGGGTGTGAAGTCAAAGAATGGAGGTGTGTGAAGTCATAGAATGGAGGTGTGTGAAGTCATAGAATGGAGGTGTGTGAAGTCATAGAATGGAGGTGTGTGAAGTCACAGAATGAAGGTGCGTTAAGTCACAGAATGGAGGTTTGTGAACTCAGAATGGAGGTGTGTGAAGTCACAGAATGGAGGTGTGGGAAGTCATAGAATGGAGTTGTGTGAAGTCACAGAATGGAGGTGTGTGAATTAATAGAATGTAGGTGTGAGAAATCATAGAATGGAGGTGTGTGAAGTCACAGAATGGAGGTGTGTGAAGTCACAGAATGGAGGTGCGTGAAGTCACAGAATGGAGGTGTGTGAACTCACAATGGAGGTGTGTGAAGTCAAAGAATGGAGGTGTGTGAAGTCACAGAATTGAGGTCTGTGAAGTCATAGAATGGAGGTGTGTGAAGTGATAATTGAGGTGTGTGAAGTCACGGAATTGAGGTGTGTGAACTCAGAATGCAGGTGTGTTAAGTCAAAGAATGGAAGTGTGTGAAGTCAAAATGGAGGTGTGTGAAGTCACAGAATGGAGGTGTGTGAAGTCACAGAATGAAGGTGTTTGAAGTCAAAATTGTGGTGTGTGAAGTCACAAATGGAGGTGTCTGAAGTCAGAATGCAGCTCTGTGAAATCATTGAATGGAGGTGTGTGAAGTCAGAATGGAGGTGTGTGAACTCATAGAATGGAGTGTGTGAAGTCACAATGGGGGTGTGTGAAGTCATAGAATCGGGGTGTGTGAAGTCAAATTGGAGGTGTGTGAAATCACAGAATGGAGGTGTGTCAACTCAGAAATGAGGAGTGTGAAGTCATAGAATGGAAGTGCGTGAAGTCATAGAATGGATGTTTCTGAAGTAAGAATGATGGTGTGTGAAGTCATAGAATGGAGGTGTGTGAAGTCAAAATGGAGGTGTGTGAACTCATAGAATGAAGGTCTGAGAACTCATAGAATGGAGGTGTGTAAAGTCATGGAATAAAGGTGTGTGAAGTCAAAGAATGCAGGTGTGTGAAGTCAAACAATAAAGGTGTGTGAAGTCACAGAATGGAGGTGTGTGAAATCACAGAATGGAGGTGTGTGAAGTCAAAAAGGTGGTGTGTAGTGTCACAAATGGAGGTGTGTGAACTCATAGAATGGAGGTGTGTGAAGTCACAATGGAGGTGTGTGAAATCATAGAATGGAGGTGTGTGAAGTCACAGTATGGAGGTGTGTGAAGTCATAGAATGAAGCTGTGTGAAGTGAGAATTGAGGTGTGTGAAGTCACAGAATGGAGGTGTGTGAACTCAGAATGGAGGTGTGTGAAGTCACAGAATGGAGGTGTGAAGTCATAGAATGGAGGCGTGTGAAGTCATACAATGGAGGTGTGTGAAGTCATAATGGAGGTGTGTGAAGTCACAGAATTGAGGTGTGTGAAGTCACTGAATGGAGGTGTGTGAAGTCACAGAATGGAGGTGTGTGAAGTCATAGAATGGAGGTGTGTGATCATAGAATGGATGTTTGTGAAGTAAGAATGAAGGTGTTTTAAGTCATAGAATGGAGGTGTGTGAAGGCACAGAATGGAGGTATGTGAAGTCATAGAATGGAGCTGTGTGAAGTCATAATGGAGGTGTGTGAAGTCATAGAATTGAGGTGTGTGAACTCACAATGAAGGTGTGTGAAGTCAAAGAATGGAGGTGTGTGAAGTCATAGAAAGGAATTGTGTGAAGTCATAGAATGGAGGTGTGTGAATCCAGAATTGGAGTGTGTGAAGTCACAGAATTGAGGTGGGTGAACTCAGAATGGAGGTTTGTGAAGACACAGAATGGAGGTGTGTGAAGTCATAGAATGGATGTTTCTGAAGTAGAATGAAGGTGTGTGAAGTCACAGAATGGAGGTGTGTGAAGTCAAAATGGAGGTGTGCGAACTCATAAAATGGAGATGTGTGAAGTCATGGAATAGAGGTGTGTGAAGTCCAAAAATTGAGGTGTGTGAAGTCAAACAATGGTGGTGTGTGAAGTCACAGAATGGCGGTGTGTGAAGTCAACGAATGGAAGTGTGTGAAGTCAAAATGGTGGTGTGTGAAGTCACAGAATGGAGGTGTGTGAGGTCACAGAATGGAGGTGTGTGAAGTCATAGAATGGAGGTGTGTGAAGTCACAGAATGGAGATGTGTGAAGTCACAGAATGGCGGAGTTTGAAGTCACAGATTGGAGGTGTGTGAAGTCACAGAAGGGAGGTGTGTGAACTCACAATGGAGGTGTGTGAAGTCCCAGAATGGAGGTGTGTGAAGTCAAACAATAAAGTTGTGAGAAGCCGCAGAATGGAGTTCTGTGAAGTCATAGAATGGAAGTGTGTTAAGTCACAGAATGGAGGTGTGTGAACTCAGAGAATGGAGGTGTGTGAACTCAGAATGGAGGTGTGTGAAGTAACAGAACGGAGATTTGTGAAGTCATAGAATGAAAGTGCGTGAAGTCATAGAATGGGTGTTTCTGAAGTAAGAATGAAGGTGTGGGAAGTCATAGAATGGAGGTGTGTGAAGTCGAAATGGAGGTGTGTGAACTCATAGAATGGAAGTGTGAGACCTCATAGAATGGAGGTGTTTGAAGTCATGGAATGGAGGTGTGTGAAGTCAAACAATAAAGGTGTGTGAAGTCACAGAATGGAGGTGTGTGAAGTCACAGAATGGAGGTGTGTGAAATCACAGAATGGAGGTGTGTGAAGTCAAAAAGGTGGTGTGTAGAGTCACAAATGGAGGTGTGTGAACTCATAGAATGGAGGTGTGTGAAGTCAAAGAATGGAGGTGTGTGAAGTCATCGAATGGAGGTGTGTGAAGTCATGGAATGGAGGTGTGTGAAGTCACAGAGTGGAGGTGTGTGAAGTCAGAATAGAGTTGTGTGAGTCAAGGAATGGAGGTGTGTGAAGTCAGAATGGAGGTGCGTGAAGTCATAGAATGGAGTTATGTGAAGTCACAGAATGGAGGTGTGTGAAGTCATAGAATGGAGGTGTGTGAAATCAAAGAATGGAGGTGTGGGAAGTCAGAGAATGGAGCTGTGTGAAGTCTGAACGGAGGTGTGCGAAGTCAAAGAATGGAGGTGTGTGAAGTCATTTTATGGAGCTGTGTGAACTCAGAATGGAGGTGTGTGAAGTCACAGAATCTAGGTGTGTGAAGTCATAGAATGGAGGTGTGTGAAGTCATAGAATGGAGGTGTGTGAACTCATAATGGAGACGTGAGAAATCGCACAATTGTGGTGTGTGAAGTCACAGAATGGAGGTGTGTGAAGTCATAGAATGGAGGTGTGTGAAGTCAGAACGGAGGTGTGTGAACTCAGATTGGAGGTGTGGGAAGTCACAATGGAGGTGTGTGAATTTATAGAATGGAGGTGTGTGAAGTCACAGAATGGAGGGGTGTAAAGTCAAAGAATGGAGGTGTGTGAAGTGATAGAATGGAGGTGTGTGAAGTCATAGAATGGAGGTGTGTGAAGTCATAGAATGGAGGTGTGTGAAGTCACAGAATGAAGGTGCGTTAAGTCACAGAATGGAGGTTTGTGAACTCAGAATGGAGGTGTGTGAAGTCACAGAATGGAGGTGTGGGAAGTCATAGAATGGAGTTGTGTGAAGTCACAGAATGGAGATGTGTGAAGTCACAGAATGGCGGAGTTTGAAGTCAGAGATTGGAGGTGTGTGAAGTCACAGAAGGGAGGTGTGTGAACTCACAATGGAGGTGTGTGAAGTCCCAGAATGGAGGTGTGTGAAGTCAAACAATAAAGTTGTGTGAAGCCACAGAATGGAGTTCTGTGAAGTCACAGAATCTAGGTGTGTGAAGTCATAGAATGGAGGTGTGTGAAGTCATAGAATGGAGGTGTGTGAACTCATAATGGAGGCGTGAGAAATCACAGAATTGTGGTGTGTGGAGTCACAGAATGGAGGTGTGTGAAGTCACAGAATGGAGGTGTGTGAAGTCAGGACGGAGGTGTGTGAACTCAGACTGGAGGTGTGGGAAGTCACAATGGAGGTGTGTGAATTTATAGAATGGAGGTGTGTGAAGTCAAAATGGAGGTGTGTGAACTCATAAAATGGTGTGTGAAGTCATGGAATGGAGGTGTGTGAAGTCCAAGAATATAGGTGTGTGAAGTCAAACAATGGTGGTGTGTGAAGTCACAGAATGCAGGTGTGTTAAGTCAAAGAATGGAAGTGTGTGAAGTCAAAATGGAGGTGTGTGAAGTCACAGAATGGAGGTGTGTGAGGTCACAGAATGAAGGTGTTTGAAGTCAAAATTGTGGTGTGTGAAGTCACAAATGGAGGTGTCTGAAGTCAGAATGCAGCTCTGTGAAGTCATTGAATGGAGGTGTGTGAAGTCAGAATGGAGGTGTGTGAACTCATAGAATGGAGTGTGTGAAGTCACAATGGGGGTGTGTGAAGTCATAGAATCGGGGTGTGTGAAGTCTAATTGGAGGTGTGTGAAATCACAGAATGGACGTGTGTCAACTCAGAAATGAGGAGTGTGAAGTCATAGAATGGAAGTGCGTGAAGTCATAGAATGGATGTTTCTGAAGGAAGAATGAAGGTGTGTGAAGTCATAGAATGGAGGTGTGTGAAGTCAAAATGGAGGTGTGTGAACTCATAGAATGACGGTCTGAGAACTCATAGAATGGAGGTGTGTGAAGTCATGGAATAAAGGTGTGTGAAGTCAAAGAATGCAGGTGTGTGAAGTCAAACAATAAAGGTGTGTGAAGTCACAGAATGGAGGTGTGTGAAATCACAGAATGGAGGTGTGTGAAGTCAAAAAGGTCGTGTGTAGAGTCACAAATGGAGGTGTGTGAACTCATAGAATGGAGGTGTGTGAAGTCACAATGGAGGTGTGTGAAATCATAGCATGGAGGTGTGTGAAGTCACAGTATGGAGGTGTGTGAAGTCATAGAATGAAGCTGTGTGAAGTGAGAATTGAGGTGTTTGAAGTCACAGAATGGAGGTGTGTGAACTCAGAATGGAGGTGTGTGAAGTCACAGAATGGAGGTGTGAAGTCATAGAATGGAGGCGTGTGAAGTCATAGAATGGAGGTGTGTGAACTCACAATGGAGGTGTGTGAAGTCACAGAATGGAGGTGTGTGAAGTCACTGAATGGAGGTGTGTGAAGTCATAGAATGGAGGTGTGTGAAGTCATAGAATGGAGGTGTGTGATCATAGAATGGATGTTTGTGAAGTAAGAATGAAGGTGTTTTAAGTCATAGAATGGAGGTGTGTGAAGGCACAGAATGGAGGTATGTGAAGTCATAGAATGGAGCTGTGTGAAGTCATAATGGAGGTGTGTGAAGTCATAGAATTGAGGTGTGTGAACTCACAATGAAGGTGTGTGAAGTCAAAGAATGGAGGTGTGTGAAGTCATAGAAAGGAATTGTGTGAAGTCATAGAATGGAGGTGTGTGAAGCCAGAATTGGGGTGTGTGAAGTCACAGAATTGAGGTGGGTGAACTCAGAATGGAGGTTTGTGAAGACACAGAATGGAGGTTTGTGAAGTCATAGAATGGAGGTGTGTGAAGTCATAGAATGGATGTTTCTGAAGTAGAATGAAGGTGTGTGAAGTCACAGAATGGAGGTGTGTGAAGTCAAAATGGAGGTGTGCGAACTCACAAAATGGAGATGTGTGAAGTCATGGAATAGAGGTGTGTGAAGTCCAAAAATGGAGGTGTGTGAAGTCAAACAATGGTGGTGTGTGAAGTCACAGAATGGCGGTGTGTGAAGTCCACGAATGGAAGTGTGTGAAGTCAAAATGGTGGTGTGTGAAGTCACAGAATGGAGGTGTGTGAGGTCACACAATGGAGGTGTGTGAAGTCATAGAATGGAGGTGTGTGAAGTCACAGAATGGAGATGTGTGAAATCACAGAATGGCGGAGTTTGAAGTCACAGATTGGAGGTGTGTGAAGTCACAGAAGGGAGGTGTGTGAACTCACAATGGAGGTGTGTGAAGTCCCAGAATGGAGGTGTGTGAAGTCAAACAATAAAGTTGTGTGAAGCCACAGAATGGAGTTCTGTGGAGTCATAGAATGGAAGTGTGTTAAGTCACAGAATGGAGGTGTGTGAACTAAGAGAATGGAGGAGTGTGAACTCAGAATGGAGGTGTGTGAGGTCACAGAATGAAGGTGTTTGAAGTCAAAATTGTGGTGTGTGAAGTCACAAATGGAGGTGTCTGAAGTCAGAATGCAGCTCTGTGAAGTCATTGAATGGAGGTGTGTGAAGTCAGAATGGAGGTGTGTGAACTCATAGAATGGAGTGTGTGAAGTCACAATGGGGGTGTGTGAAGTCATAGAATCGGGGTGTGTGAAGTCTAATTGGAGGTGTGTGAAATCACAGAATGGACGTGTGTCAACTCAGAAATGAGGAGTGTGAAGTCATAGAATGGAAGTGCGTGAAGTCATAGAATGGATGTTTCTGAAGGAAGAATGAAGGTGTGTGAAGTCATAGAATGGAGGTGTGTGAAGTCAAAATGGAGGTGTGTGAACTCATAGAATGACGGTCTGAGAACTCATAGAATGGAGGTGTGTGAAGTCATGGAATAAAGGTGTGTGAAGTCAAAGAATGCAGGTGTGTGAAGTCAAACAATAAAGGTGTGTGAAGTCACAGAATGGAGGTGTGTGAAATCACAGAATGGAGGTGTGTGAAGTCAAAAAGGTCGTGTGTAGAGTCACAAATGGAGGTGTGTGAACTCATAGAATGGAGGTGTGTGAAGTCACAATGGAGGTGTGTGAAATCATAGCATGGAGGTGTGTGAAGTCACAGTATGGAGGTGTGTGAAGTCATAGAATGAAGCTGTGTGAAGTGAGAATTGAGGTGTTTGAAGTCACAGAATGGAGGTGTGTGAACTCAGAATGGAGGTGTGTGAAGTCACAGAATGGAGGTGTGAAGTCATAGAATGGAGGCGTGTGAAGTCATAGAATGGAGGTGTGTGAACTCACAATGGAGGTGTGTGAAGTCACAGAATGGAGGTGTGTGAAGTCACTGAATGGAGGTGTGTGAAGTCATAGAATGGAGGTGTGTGAAGTCATAGAATGGAGGTGTGTGATCATAGAATGGATGTTTGTGAAGTAAGAATGAAGGTGTTTTAAGTCATAGAATGGAGGTGTGTGAAGGCACAGAATGGAGGTATGTGAAGTCATAGAATGGAGCTGTGTGAAGTCATAATGGAGGTGTGTGAAGTCATAGAATTGAGGTGTGTGAACTCACAATGAAGGTGTGTGAAGTCAAAGAATGGAGGTGTGTGAAGTCATAGAAAGGAATTGTGTGAAGTCATAGAATGGAGGTGTGTGAAGCCAGAATTGGGGTGTGTGAAGTCACAGAATTGAGGTGGGTGAACTCAGAATGGAGGTTTGTGAAGACACAGAATGGAGGTTTGTGAAGTCATAGAATGGAGGTGTGTGAAGTCATAGAATGGATGTTTCTGAAGTAGAATGAAGGTGTGTGAAGTCACAGAATGGAGGTGTGTGAAGTCAAAATGGAGGTGTGCGAACTCACAAAATGGAGATGTGTGAAGTCATGGAATAGAGGTGTGTGAAGTCCAAAAATGGAGGTGTGTGAAGTCAAACAATGGTGGTGTGTGAAGTCACAGAATGGCGGTGTGTGAAGTCCACGAATGGAAGTGTGTGAAGTCAAAATGGTGGTGTGTGAAGTCACAGAATGGAGGTGTGTGAGGTCACACAATGGAGGTGTGTGAAGTCATAGAATGGAGGTGTGTGAAGTCACAGAATGGAGATGTGTGAAATCACAGAATGGCGGAGTTTGAAGTCACAGATTGGAGGTGTGTGAAGTCACAGAAGGGAGGTGTGTGAACTCACAATGGAGGTGTGTGAAGTCCCAGAATGGAGGTGTGTGAAGTCAAACAATAAAGTTGTGTGAAGCCACAGAATGGAGTTCTGTGGAGTCATAGAATGGAAGTGTGTTAAGTCACAGAATGGAGGTGTGTGAACTAAGAGAATGGAGGAGTGTGAACTCAGAATGGAGGTGTGTGAATTCACAGAACGGAGATTTGTGAAGTCATAGAAGGAAAGTGCGTGAAGTCATAGAATGGATGTTTCTGAAGTAAGAATGAAGGTGTGTGAAGTCATAGAATGGAGGTGTGTGAAGTCAAAATGGAGGTGTGTGAACTCATAGAATGGAGGTGTGAGATCTCATAGAATGGAGGTGTGTGAAGTCATGGAATGGAGGTGTGTGAAGTCAAAGAATGGAGGTGTGTGAAGTCAAACAATAAAGTTGTGTGAAGTCACAGAATGGAGGTGTGTGAAATCACAGAATGGAGGTGTGTGAATTCAAAAAGGTGGTGTGTAGAGTCACAAATGGAGGTGTGTGAACTCATAGAATGGAGGTGTGTGAAGTCAAAGAATGGAGGTGTGTGAAGTCATCGAATGGAGGTGTGTGAAGTCATGGAATGGAGGTGTGTGAAGTCACAGAGTGGAGGTGTGTGAAGTCAGAATGGAGTTGTGTGAGTCAAGGAATGGAGGTGTGTGAAGTCAGAATGGAGGTGTGTGAAGTCATAAAATGGAGGTATGTGAAGTCACAGAATGGAGGTGTGTGAAGTCATAGAATGGAGGTGTGTGAAGTCATAGAATGGAGGAGTGGGAAGTCAGAGAATGGAGCTGTGTGAAGTCTGAATGGAGGTGTGCGAAGTCAAAGAATGGAGGTGTGTGAAGTCATTTTATGGAGCTGTGTGAACTCAGAATGGAGGTGTGTGAAGTCACAGAATCTAGGTGTGTGAAGTCATAGAATGGAGGTGTGTGAAGTCATAGAATGGAGGTGTGTGAACCCATAATGGAGGCGTGAGAAATCACAGAATTGTGGTGTGTGAAGTCACAGAATGGAGGTGTGTGAAGTCATAGAAAGGAGGTGTGTGAAGTCAGAACGGAGGTGTGTGAACTCAGATTGGAGGTGTGGGAAGTCACAATGGAGGTGTGTAAATTTATAGAATGGAGGTGTGTGAAGTCACAGAATGGAGGGGTGTGAAGTCAAAGAATGGAGGTGTGTGAAGTCATAGAATGGAGGTGTGTGAAGTCATAGAATGGAGGTGTGTGAAGTCATAGAATGGAGGTGTGTGAAGTCACAGAATGAAGGTGCGTTAAGTCACAGAATGGAGGTTTGTGAACTCAGAATGGAGGTGTGTGAAGTCACAGAATGGAGGTGTGGGAAGTCATAGAATGGAGTTGTGTGAAGTCACAGAATGGAGGTGTGTGAATTAATAGAATGTAGGTGTGAGAAATCATAGAATGGAGGTGTGTGAAGTCACAGAATGGAGGTGCGTGAAGTCACAGAATGGAGGTGTGTGAACTCACAATGGAGGTGTGTGAAGTCAAAGAATGGAGGTGTGTGAAGTCACAGAATTGAGGTCTGTGAAGTCATAGAATAGAGGTGTGTGAAGTGATAATTGAGGTGTGTGAAGTCACGGAATTGAGGTGTGTGAACTCAGAATGCAGGTGTGTTAAGTCAAAGAATGGAAGTGTGTGAAGTCAAAATGGAGGTGTGTGAAGTCACAGAATGGAGGTGTGTGAAGTCACAGAATGAAGGTGTTTGAAGTCAAAATTGTGGTGTGTGAAGTCACAAATGGAGGTGTCTGAAGTCAGAATGCAGCTCTGTGAAATCATTGAATGGAGGTGTGTGAAGTCAGAATGGAGGTGTGTGAACTCATAGAATGGAGTGTGTGAAGTCACAATGGGGGTGTGTGAAGTCATAGAATCGGGGTGTGTGAAGTCAAATTGGAGGTGTGTGAAATCACAGAATGGAGGTGTGTCAACTCAGAAATGAGGAGTGTGAAGTCATAGAATGGAAGTGCGTGAAGTCATAGAATGGATGTTTCTGAAGTAAGAATGATGGTGTGTGAAGTCATAGAATGGAGGTGTGTGAAGTCAAAATGGAGGTGTGTGAACTCATAGAATGAAGGTCTGAGAACTCATAGAATGGAGGTGTGTAAAGTCATGGAATAAAGGTGTGTGAAGTCAAAGAATGCAGGTGTGTGAAGTCAAACAATAAAGGTGTGTGAAGTCACAGAATGGAGGTGTGTGAAATCACAGAATGGAGGTGTGTGAAGTCAAAAAGGTGGTGTGTAGTGTCACAAATGGAGGTGTGTGAACTCATAGAATGGAGGTGTGTGAAGTCACAATGGAGGTGTGTGAAATCATAGAATGGAGGTGTGTGAAGTCACAGTATGGAGGTGTGTGAAGTCATAGAATGAAGCTGTGTGAAGTGAGAATTGAGGTGTGTGAAGTCACAGAATGGAGGTGTGTGAACTCAGAATGGAGGTGTGTGAAGTCACAGAATGGAGGTGTGAAGTCATAGAATGGAGGCGTGTGAAGTCATAGAATGGAGGTGTGTGAAGTCATAATGGAGGTGTGTGAAGTCACAGAATTGAGGTGTGTGAAGTCACTGAATGGAGGTGTGTGAAGTCACAGAATGGAGGTGTGTGAAGTCATAGAATGGAGGTGTGTGATCATAGAATGGATGTTTGTGAAGTAAGAATGAAGGTGTTTTAAGTCATAGAATGGAGGTGTGTGAAGGCACAGAATGGAGCTGTGTGAAGTCATAATGGAGGTGTGTGAAGTCATAGAATTGAGGTGTGTGAACTCACAATGAAGGTGTGTGAAGTCAAAGAATGGAGGTGTGTGAAGTCATAGAAAGGAATTGTGTGAAGTCATAGAATGGAGGTGTGTGAATCCAGAATTGGAGTGTGTGAAGTCACAGAATTGAGGTGGGTGAACTCAGAATGGAGGTTTGTGAAGACACAGAATGGAGGTGTGTGAAGTCATAGAATGGATGTTTCTGAAGTAGAATGAAGGTGTGTGAAGTCACAGAATGGAGGTGTGTGAAGTCAAAATGGAGGTGTGCGAACTCATAAAATGGAGATGTGTGAAGTCATGGAATAGAGGTGTGTGAAGTCCAAAAATTGAGGTGTGTGAAGTCAAACAATGGTGGTGTGTGAAGTCACAGAATGGCGGTGTGTGAAGTCAACGAATGGAAGTGTGTGAAGTCAAAATGGTGGTGTGTGAAGTCACAGAATGGAGGTGTGTGAGGTCACAGAATGGAGGTGTGTGAAGTCATAGAATGGAGGTGTGTGAAGTCACAGAATGGAGATGTGTGAAGTCACAGAATGGCGGAGTTTGAAGTCACAGATTGGAGGTGTGTGAAGTCACAGAAGGGAGGTGTGTGAACTCACAATGGAGGTGTGTGAAGTCCCAGAATGGAGGTGTGTGAAGTCAAACAATAAAGTTGTGAGAAGCCGCAGAATGGAGTTCTGTGAAGTCATAGAATGGAAGTGTGTTAAGTCACAGAATGGAGGTGTGTGAACTCAGAGAATGGAGGTGTGTGAACTCAGAATGGAGGTGTGTGAAGTAACAGAACGGAGATTTGTGAAGTCATAGAATGAAAGTGCGTGAAGTCATAGAATGGGTGTTTCTGAAGTAAGAATGAAGGTGTGGGAAGTCATAGAATGGAGGTGTGTGAAGTCGAAATGGAGGTGTGTGAACTCATAGAATGGAAGTGTGAGACCTCATAGAATGGAGGTGTTTGAAGTCATGGAATGGAGGTGTGTGAAGTCAAACAATAAAGGTGTGTGAAGTCACAGAATGGAGGTGTGTGAAGTCACAGAATGGAGGTGTGTGAAATCACAGAATGGAGGTGTGTGAAGTCAAAAAGGTGGTGTGTAGAGTCACAAATGGAGGTGTGTGAACTCATAGAATGGAGGTGTGTGAAGTCAAAGAATGAAGGTGTGTGAAGTCATCGAATGGAGGTGTGTGAAGTCATGGAATGGAGGTGTGTGAAGTCACAGAGTGGAGGTGTGTGAAGTCAGAATAGAGTTGTGTGAGTCAAGGAATGGAGGTGTGTGAAGTCAGAATGGAGGTGCGTGAAGTCATAGAATGGAGTTATGTGAAGTCACAGAATGGAGGTGTGTGAAGTCATAGAATGGAGGTGTGTGAAATCAAAGAATGGAGGTGTGGGAAGTCAGAGAATGGAGCTGTGTGAAGTCTGAACGGAGGTGTGCGAAGTCAAAGAATGGAGGTGTGTGAAGTCATTTTATGGAGCTGTGTGAACTCAGAATGGAGGTGTGTGAAGTCACAGAATCTAGGTGTGTGAAGTCATAGAATGGAGGTGTGTGAAGTCATAGAATGGAGGTGTGTGAACTCATAATGGAGACGTGAGAAATCGCACAATTGTGGTGTGTGAAGTCACAGAATGGAGGTGTGTGAAGTCATAGAATGGAGGTGTGTGAAGTCAGAACGGAGGTGTGTGAACTCAGATTGGAGGTGTGGGAAGTCACAATGGAGGTGTGTGAATTTATAGAATGGAGGTGTGTGAAGTCACAGAATGGAGGGGTGTAAAGTCAAAGAATGGAAGTGTGTGAAGTGATAGAATGGAGGTGTGTGAAGTCATAGAATGGAGGTGTGTGAAGTCATAGAATGGAGGTGTGTGAAGTCACAGAATGAAGGTGCGTTAAGTCACAGAATGGAGGTTTGTGAACTCAGAATGGAGGTGTGTGAAGTCACAGAATGGAGGTGTGGGAAGTCATAGAATGGAGTTGTGTGAAGTCACAGAATGGAGATGTGTGAAGTCACAGAATGGCGGAGTTTGAAGTCAGAGATTGGAGGTGTGTGAAGTCACAGAAGGGAGGTGTGTGAACTCACAATGGAGGTGTGTGAAGTCCCAGAATGGAGGTGTGTGAAGTCAAACAATAAAGTTGTGTGAAGCCACAGAATGGAGTTCTGTGAAGTCACAGAATCTAGGTGAGTGAAGTCATAGAATGGAGGTGTGTGAAGTCATAGAATGGAGGTGTGTGAACTCATAATGGAGGCTTGAGAAATCACAGAATTGTGGTGTGTGGAGTCACAGAATGGAGGTGTGTGAAGTCACAGAATGGAGGTGTGTGAAGTCAGGACGGAGGTGTGTGAACTCAGACTGGAGGTGTGGGAAGTCACAATGGAGGTGTGTGAATTTATAGAATGGAGGTGTGTGAAGTCACAGAATGGAGGGGTGTGAAGTCAAAGAATTGAGGTGTGTGAAGTCATAGAATGGAGGTGTGTGAAGTAATAGAATGGAGGTGTGTGAAGTCATAGAATGGAGATGTGTGAAGTCACAGAATGAAGGTGCGTTAAGTCACAGAATGGAGGTTTGTGAACTCAGAATGTAGGTGTGTGAAGTCACAAAATTGAGGTGTGGGAAGTCATAGAATGGAGTTGTGTGAAGTCACAGAATGGAGGTGTGTGAAGTCACAGAATGCAGGTGTGTGAAATCACAGAATGGAGGTGTGTGAAGACAAAAATGTGGTGTGTAGAGTCACAAATGGAGGTGTGTGAACTCATAGAATGGAGGTGTGTGAAGTCAAAGTATGGAGGTGTGTGAAGACATCGAATGGAGGTGTGTGAAGTCATGGAATGGAGGTGTGTGAAGTCACAGAATGGAGGTGTGTGAAGTCAGAATGGAGTTGTGTGAAGTCATAGAATGGAGGTGTGTGAAGTCAGAATGGAGGTGTGTGAACTCATAGAATGGAGTTGTGTGAAGTCACAATGGAGGTGTGTGAACTCATAGAATGGAGGTGTGTGAAGTCACAATGGAGGTGTGTGAAATCATAGAATGGAGGTGTGTGAAGTCACAGTATGGTGGTGTGTGAAATCATAGAATGAAGCTGTGTGAAGTGAGAATTGAGGTGTGTGAAGTCACAGAATGGAGGTGTGTGAACTCAGAATGGAGGTGTGTGAAGTCACAGAATGGAGGTGTGAAGTCATAGAATGGAGGTGTGTGAAGTCATAGAATGGAGGTGTGTTAAGTCATAATGGAGGTGTGTGAAGTCACAGAATTGAGGTGTGTGAAGTCACTGAATGGAGGTGTGTGAAGTCATAGAATGGAGGTGTGTGAAGTCATAGAATGGAGGTGTGTGATCATAGAATGGATGTTTGTGAAGTAAGAATGAAGGTGTGTTAAGTCATAGAATGGAGGTGTGTGAAGGCACAGAATGGAGGTGTGTGAAGTCATAAAATGGAGCTGTGTGAAGTCATAATGGAGGTGTGTGAAGTCATAGAATGGAGGTGTGTGAACTCACAATGGCGGTGTGTGAAGTCCAAGAATGGAGGTGTGTGAAGTCATAGAAAGGAATTGTGTGAAGTCATAGATGGAGGTGTGTGAAGCCAGAATTGAGGTATGTGAAGTCACAGAATTGAGGTGTGTGAACTCAGAATGGAGGTTTGTGAAGACACAGAATGGAGGTTTGTGAAGTCATAGAATGGAGGTGTTTGAAGTCATAGAATGGACTTTCTGAAGTAGAATGAAGGTGTGTGAAGTCACAGAGTGGAGGTGTGTGAAGTCAAAATGGAGGTGTGGGAACTCATAAAATGGAGATGTGTGAAGTCATGGAATAGAGGTGTGTGAAGTCCAAAAATGGAGGTGTGTGAGGTCAAACAATGGTGGTGGGTGAAGTCACAGAATGGCGGTGTGTGAAGTCAACGAATGGAAGTGTGTGAAGTCAAAATGGAGGTGTGTGAAGTCACAGAATGGAGGTGTGTGAGGTCACAGAATGGAGGTGTGTGAAGTCATAGAATGGAGGTGTGGGAAATCAAAGAATGGAGATGTGTGAAGTCACAGAATGGCGGTGTTTGATGTCACAGATTGGAGGTGTGTGAAGTCACAGAAGGGAGGTGTGTGAACTCACAATGGAGGTGTGTGAAGTCCCAGAATGGAGGTGAGTGAAGTCAAACAATAACGGTGTGTGAAGTCACAGAATGGAGGTCTGTGAAGTCATAGAATGGAGGTGTGTTAAGACACAGAATGGAGGTGTGTGACCTCAGAGAATGGAGGTGTGTGAACTCAGAATGGAGGTGTGTGAAGTCACAGAACGGAGATTTCTGCAGTCATAGAATGGAAGTGCGTGAAGTCATAGAATGGATGTTTCTGAAGTAAGAATGAAGGTGTGTGACGTCATAGAATGGAGGTGTGTGAAGTCAAAATGGAGGTGTGTGAACTCATAGAATGGAGGTGTGAGACCTCATAGAATGGAGGTGTGTGAAGTCATGGAATGGAGGTGTGTGAAGTCAAAGAATGGAGGTGTGTGAAGTCAAACAATAAAGGTGTGTGAAGTCACAGAATGGAGGTGTGTGAAATCACAGAATGGAGGTGTGTGAAGTCAAAAAGTTGGTGTGTAGAGTCACAAATGGAGGTGTGTGAACTCATAGAATGGAGGTGTGTGAAGACAAAGAATGGAGGTGTGTGAAGTCATCGAATGGAGGTGTGTGAAGTCATGGAATGGAGGTGTGTGAAGTCACAGAGTGGAGGTGTGTGAAGTCAGAATGGAGTTGTGTAAAGTCAAGGAATGGAGGTGTGTGAAGTCAGAATGGAGGTGTGTGAAGTCATAGAATGGAGGTATGTGAAGTTACAGAATGTAGGTGTGTGAAGTCATAGAATGGAGGTGTGTGAAATCATAGAATGGAGGTGTGGGAAGTCAGAGAATGGAGCTGTGTGAAGTCTGAATGGAGGTGTGCGAAGTCACAGAATGGAGGTGTGTGAAGTCATTTTATGGAGCTGTGTGAAGTCAGAATGGAGGTGTGTAAAGTCACAGAATGGAGGTGTGTGAACTCAGAATGGAGGTGTGTGAAGTCACAGAATCTAGGTGTGTGAATTTATAGAATGGAGGTGTGTGAAGTCATAGAATGGAGGTGTGTGAACTCATAATGGAGGCATGAGAAATCACAGAATTGTGGTGTGTGGAGTCACAGAATGGAGGTGTGTGAAGTCATAGAATGGAGGTGTGTGAAGTCAGAACGGAGGTGTGTGAACTCAGATTGGAGGTGTGGGAAGTCACAATGGAGGTGTGTGAATTTATAGAATGGAGGTGTGTGAAGTCACAGAATGGAGGGGTGTGAAGTCAAAGAATGGAGGTGTGTGAAGTCATAGAATGGAGGTGTGTGAAGTCATAGAATGGAGGTGTGTGAAGTCATAGAATGGAGGTGTGTGAAGTCACAGAATGAAGGTGCGTTAAGTCACAGAATGGAGGTTTGTGAACTCAGAATGGAGGTGTGTGAAGTCACAAAATGGAGGTGTGGGAAGTCATAGAATGGAGTTGTTTGAAGTCACAGAATGGAGGTGTGTGAATTAATAGAATGTAGGTGTGAGAAATCATAGAATGGAGGTTTGTGAAGTCAGAGAATGGAGGTGTGTGAAGTCACAGAATGGAGGTGTGTGAACTCACAATGAAGGTGTGTGAAGTCAAAGAATGGAGGTGTGTGAAGTCATAGAATGGAATTGTGTGAAGTCATAGAATGGAGGTGTGTGAAGTGAGAATGGAGGTGTGTGAAGTCACGGAATTGAGGTGTGTGAACTCAGAATGGAGGTGTGTGAAGTCACAGAATGGAGGTTTGTGAAGTCAAAGAATGGAGTTGTGTGAAGTCATAGAATGGTTGTTTCGGAAGTAGAATGAAGATGTGTGAACTCATAGAATGGAGGTGTGTGAAGTCAAAATGGAGGTGTGTGAACTCATAAAATGGTGTGTGAAGTCATGGAATGGAGGTGTGTGAAGTCCAAGAATATAGGTGTGTGAAGTCAAACAATGGTGGTGTGTGAAGTCACAGAATGCAGGTGTGTTAAGTCAAAGAATGGAAGTGTGTGAAGTCAAAATGGAGGTGTGTGAAGTCACAGAATGGAGGTGTGTGAGGTCACAGAATGAAGGTGTTTGAAGTCAAAATTGTGGTGTGTGAAGTCACAAATGGAGGTGTCTGAAGTCAGAATGCAGCTCTGTGAAGTCATTGAATGGAGGTGTGTGAAGTCAGAATGGAGGTGTGTGAACTCATAGAATGGAGTGTGTGAAGTCACAATGGGGGTGTGTGAAGTCATAGAATCGGGGTGTGTGAAGTCTAATTGGAGGTGTGTGAAATCACAGAATGGACGTGTGTCAACTCAGAAATGAGGAGTGTGAAGTCATAGAATGGAAGTGCGTGAAGTCATAGAATGGATGTTTCTGAAGGAAGAATGAAGGTGTGTGAAGTCATAGAATGGAGGTGTGTGAAGTCAAAATGGAGGTGTGTGAACTCATAGAATGAAGGTCTGAGAACTCATAGAATGGAGGTGTGTGAAGTCATGGAATAAAGGTGTGTGAAGTCAAAGAATGCAGGTGTGTGAAGTCAAACAATAAAGGTGTGTGAAGTCACAGAATGGAGGTGTGTGAAATCACAGAATGGAGGTGTGTGAAGTCAAAAAGGTCGTGTGTAGAGTGACAAATGGAGGTGTGTGAACTCATAGAATGGAGGTGTGTGAAGTCACAATGGAGGTGTGTGAAATCATAGCATGGAGGTGTGTGAAGTCACAGTATGGAGGTGTGTGAAGTCATAGAATGAAGCTGTGTGAAGTGAGAATTGAGGTGTTTGAAGTCACAGAATGGAGGTGTGTGAACTCAGAATGGAGGTGTGTGAAGTCACAGAATGGAGGTGTGAAGTCATAGAATGGAGGCGTGTGAAGTCATAGAATGGAGGTGTGTGAACTCACAATGGAGGTGTGTGAAGTCACAGAATGGAGGTGTGTGAAGTCACTGAATGGAGGTGTGTGAAGTCATAGAATGGAGGTGTGTGAAGTCATAGAATGGAGGTGTGTGATCATAGAATGGATGTTTGTGAAGTAAGAATGAAGGTGTTTTAAGTCATAGAATGGAGGTGTGTGAAGGCACAGAATGGAGGTATGTGAAGTCATAGAATGGAGCTGTGTGAAGTCATAATGGAGGTGTGTGAAGTCATAGAATTGAGGTGTGTGAACTCACAATGAAGGTGTGTGAAGTCAAAGAATGGAGGTGTGTGAAGTCATAGAAAGGAATTGTGTGAAGTCATAGAATGGAGGTGTGTGAAGCCAGAATTGGGGTGTGTGAAGTCACAGAATTGAGGTGGGTGAACTCAGAATGGAGGTTTGTGAAGACACAGAATGGAGGTTTGTGAAGTCATAGAATGGAGGTGTGTGAAGTCATAGAATGGATGTTTCTGAAGTAGAATGAAGGTGTGTGAAGTCACAGAATGGAGGTGTGTGAAGTCAAAATGGAGGTGTGCGAACTCACAAAATGGAGATGTGTGAAGTCATGGAATAGAGGTGTGTGAAGTCCAAAAATGGAGGTGTGTGAAGTCAAACAATGGTGGTGTGTGAAGTCACAGAATGGCGGTGTGTGAAGTCCACGAATGGAAGTGTGTGAAGTCAAAATGGTGGTGTGTGAAGTCACAGAATGGAGGTGTGTGAGGTCACAGAATGGAGGTGTGTGAAGTCATAGAATGGAGGTGTGTGAAGTCACAGAATGGAGATGTGTGAAGTCACAGAATGGTGGAGTTTGAAGTCACAGTTTGGAGGTGTGTGAAGTCACAGAAGGGAGGTGTGTGAACTCACAATGGAGGTGTGTGAAGTCCCAGAATGGAGGTGTGTGAAGTCAAACAATAAAGTTGTGTGAAGCCACAGAATGGAGTTCTGTGGAGTCATAGAATGGAAGTGTGTTAAGTCACAGAATGGAGGTGTGTGAACTAAGAGAATGGAGGTGTGTGAACTCAGAATGGAGGTGTGTGAATTCACAGAACGGAGATTTGTGAAGTCATAGAAGGAAAGTGCGTGAAGTCATAGAATGGATGTTTCTGAAGTAAGAATGAAGGTGTGTGAAGTCATAGAATGGAGGTGTGTGAAGTCAAAATGGAGGTGTGTGAACTCATAGAATGGAGGTGTGAGATCTCATAGAATGGAGGTGTGTGAAGTCATGGAATGGAGGTGTGTGAAGTCAAAGAATGGAGGTGTGTGAAGTCAAACAATAAAGTTGTGTGAAGTCACAGAATGGAGGTGTGTGAAATCACAGAATGGAGGTGTGTGAAGTCAAAAAGGTGGTGTGTAGAGTCACAAATGGAGGTGTGTGAACTCATAGAATGGAGGTGTGTGAAGTCAAAGAATGGAGGTGTGTGAAGTCATCGAATGGAGGTGTGTGAAGTCATGGAATGGAGGTGTGTGAAGTCACAGAGTGGAGGTGTGTGAAGTCAGAATGGAGTTGTGTGAGTCAAGGAATGGAGGTGTGTGAAGTCAGAATGGAGGTGTGTGAAGTCATAGAATGGAGGTATGTGAAGTCACAGAATGGAGGTGTGTGAAGTCATAGAATGGAGGTGTGTGAAATCATAGAATGGAGGTGTGGGAAGTCAGAGAATGGAGCTGTGTGAAGTCTGAATGGAGGTGTGCGAAGTCAAAGAATGGAGGTGTGTGAAGTCATTTTATGGAGCTGTGTGAACTCAGAATGGAGGTGTGTGAAGTCACAGAATCTAGGTGTGTGAAGTCATAGAATGGAGGTGTGTGAAGTCATAGAATGGAGGTGTGTGAACCCATAATGGAGGCGTGAGAAATCACAGAATTGTGGTGTGTGAAGTCACAGAATGGAGGTGTGTGAAGTCATAGAAAGGAGGTGTGTGAAGTCAGAACGGAGGTGTGTGAACTCAGATTGGAGGTGTGGGAAGTCACAATGGAGGTGTGTGAATTTATAGAATGGAGCTGTGTGAAGTCACAGAATGGAGGGGTGTGAAGTCAAAGAATGGAGGTGTGTGAAGTGATAGAATGGAGGTGTGTGAAGTCATAGAATGGAGGTGTGTGAAGTCATAGAATGGAGGTGTGTGAAGTCACAGAATGAAGGTGCGTTAAGTCACAGAATGGAGGTTTGTGAACTCAGAATGGAGGTGTGTGAAGTCACAGAATGGAGGTGTGGGAAGTCATAGAATGGAGTTGTGTGAAGTCACAGAATGGAGGTGTGTGAATTAATAGAATGTAGGTGTAAGAAATCATAGAATGGAGGTGTGTGAAGTCACAGAATGGAGGTGTGTGAAGTCACAGAATGGAGGTGCGTGAAGTCACAGAATGGAGGTGTGTGAACTCACAATGGAGGTGTGTGAAGTCAAAGAATGGAGGTGTGTGAAGTCACAGAATTGAGGTCTGTGAAGTCATAGAATAGAGGTGTGTGAAGTGATAATTGAGGTGTGTGAAGTCACGGAATTGAGGTGTGTGAACTCAGAATGCAGGTGTGTTAAGTCAAAGAATGGAAGTGTGTGAAGTCAAAATGGAGGTGTGTGAAGTCACAGAATGGAGGTGTGTGAAGTCACAGAATGAAGGTGTTTGAAGTCAAAATTGTGGTGTGTGAAGTCACAAATGGAGGTGTCTGAAGTCAGAATGCAGCTCTGTGAAGTCATTGAATGGAGGTGTGTGAAGTCAGAATGGAGGTGTGTGAACTCATAGAATGGAGTGTGTGAAGTCACAATGGGGGTGTGTGAAGTCATAGAATCGGGGTGTGTGAAGTCAAATTGGAGGTGTGTGAAATCACAGAATGGAGGTGTGTCAACTCAGAAATGAGGAGTGTGAAGTCATAGAATGGAAGTGCGTGAAGTCATAGAATGGATGTTTCTGAAGTAAGAATGATGGTGTGTGAAGTCATAGAATGGAGGTGTGTGAAGTCAAAATGGAGGTGTGTGAACTCATAGAATGAAGGTCTGAGAACTCATAGAATGGAGGTGTGTAAAGTCATGGAATAAAGGTGTGTGAAGTCAAAGAATGCAGGTGTGTGAAGTCAAACAATAAAGGTGTGTGAAGTCACAGAATGGAGGTGTGTGAAATCACAGAATGGAGGTGTGTGAAGTCAAAAAGGTGGTGTGTAGAGTCACAAATGGAGGTGTGTGAACTCATAGAATGGAGGTGTGTGAAGTCACAATGGAGGTGTGTGAAATCATAGAATGGAGGTGTGTGAAGTCACAGTATGGAGGTGTGTGAAGTCATAGAATGAAGCTGTGTGAAGTGAGAATTGAGGTGTGTGAAGTCACAGAATGGAGGTGTGAAGTCATAGAATGGACGCGTGTGAAGTCATAGAATGGAGGTGTGTGAAGTCATAATGGAGGTGTGTGAAGTCACAGAATTGAGGTGTGTGAAGTCACTGAATGGAGGTGTGTGAAGTCATAGAATGGAGGTGTGTGAAGTCATAGAATGGAGGTGTGTGATCATAGAATGGATGTTTGTGAAGTAAGAATGAAGGTGTTTTAAGTCATAGAATGGAGGTGTGTGAAGGCACAGAATGGAGGTATGTGAAGTCATAGAATGGAGCTGTGTGAAGTCATAATGGAGGTGTGTGAAGTCATAGAATTGAGGTGTGTGAACTCACAATGGCGGTGTGTGAAGTCAAAGAATGGAGGTGTGTGAAGTCATAGAAAGGAATTGTGTGAAGTCATAGAATGGAGGTGTGTGAATCCAGAATTGGGGTGTGTGAAGTCACAGAATTGAGGTGGGTGAACTCAGAATGGAGGTTTGTGAAGACACAGAATGGAGGTGTGTGAAGTCATAGAATGGATGTTTCTGAAGTAGAATGAAGGTGTGTGAAGTCACAGAATGGAGGTGTGTGAAGTCAAAATGGAGGTGTGCGAACTCATAAAATGGAGATGTGTGAAGTCATGGAATAGAGGTGTGTGAAGTCCAAAAATGGAGGTGTGTGAAGTCAAACAATGGTGGTGTGTGAAGTCACAGAATGGCGGTGTGTGAAGTCAACGAATGGAAGTGTGTGAAGTCAAAATGGAGGTGTGTGAAGTCACAGAATGGAGGTGTGTGAGGTCACAGAATGGAGGTGGGTGAAGTCATAGAATGGAGGTGTGTGAAGTCAGAGAATGGAGATGTGTGAAGTCACAGAATGGCGGAGTTTGTAGTCACAGATTGGAGGTGTGTGAAGTCACAGAATGGAGGTGTGTGGACTCACAATGGAGGTGTGTGAAGTCCCAGAATGGAGATGTGTGAAGTCAAACAATAAAGTTGTGAGAAGCCACAGAATGGAGTTCTGTGAAGTCATAGAATGGAAGTGTGTTAAGTCACAGAATGGAGGTGTGTGAACTCAGAGAATGGAGGTGTGTGAACTCAGAATGGAGGTGTGTGAAGTAACAGAACGGAGATTTGTGAAGTCATAGAATGAAAGTGCGTGAAGTCATAGAATGGGTGTTTCTGAAGTAAGAATGAAGGTGTGGGAAGTCATAGAATGGAGGTGTGTGAAGTCAAAATGGAGGTGTGTGAACTCATAGAATGGAGGTGTGAGACCTCATAGAATGGAGGTGTTTGAAGTCATGGAATGGAGGTGCGTGAAGTCAAAGAATGGAGGTGTGTGAAGTCAAACAATAAAGGTGTGTGAAGTCACAGAATGGAGGTGTGTGAAATCACAGAATGGAGGTGTGTGAAGTCAAAAAGGTGGTGTGTAGAGTCACAAATGGAGGTGTGTGAACTCATAGAATGGAGGTGTGTGAAGTCAAAGAATGGAGGTGTGTGAAGTCATCGAATGGAGGTGTGTGAAGTCATGCAATGGAGGTGTGTGAAGTCACAGAGTGGAGGTGTGTGAAGTCAGAATAGAGTTGTGTAATCAAGGAATGGAGGTGTGAGAAGTCAGAATGGAGGTGCGTGAAGTCATAGAATGGAGTTATGTGAAGTCACAGAATGGAGGTGTGTGAAGTCATAGAATGGAGGTGTGTGAAATCATAGAATGGAGGTGTGGGAAGTCAGAGAATGGAGCTGTGTGAAGTCTGAATGGAGGTGTGTGAAGTCAAAATGGAGGTGTGCGAACTCACAAAAGGAGATGTGTGAAGTCATGGAATAGAGGTGTGTGAAGTCCAAAAATGGGGGTGTGTGAAGTCAAACAATGGTGGTGTGTGAAGTCACAGAATGGCGGTGTGTGAAGTCAACGAATGGAAGTGTGTGAAGTCAAAATGGAGGTGTGTGAAGTCACAGAATGGAGGTGTGTGAGGTCACAGAATGGAGGTGTGTGAAGTCATAGAATGTAGGTGTGTGAAGTCACAGAATGGAGATGTGTGATGTCACAGAATGGCGGAGTTTGAAGTCACAGATTGGAGGTGTGTGAAGTCACAGAAGGGAGGTGTGTGAACTCACAATGGAGGTGTGTGAAGTCCCAGAATGGAGGTGTGTGAAGTCAAACAATAAAGTTGTGTGAAGCCACAGAATGGAGTTCTGTGGAATCATAGAATGGAAGTGTGTTAAGTCACAGAATGGAGGTGTGTGAACTAAGAGAATGGAGGTGTGTGAACTCAGAATGGAGGTGTGTGAAGTCACAGAACGGAGATTTGTGAAGTCATAGAAGGAAAGTGCGTGAAGTCATAGAATGGATGTTTCTGAAGTAAGAATGAAGGTGTGTGAAGTCATAGAATGGAGGTGTGTGAAGTCAAAATGGAGGTGTGTGAACTCATAGAATGGAGGTGTGAGATCTCATAGAATGGAGGTGTGTGCAGTCATGGAATGGAGGTGTGTGAAGTCAAAGAATGGAGGTGTGTGAAGTCAAACAATAAAGTTGTGTGAAGTCACAGAATGGAGGTGTGTGAAATCACAGAATGGAGGTGTGTGAAGTCAAAAAGGTGGTGTGTAGAGTCACAAATGGAGGTGTGTGAACTCATAGAATGGAGGTGTGTGAAGTCAAAGAATGGAGGTGTGTGAAGTCATCGAATGGAGGTGTGTGAAGTCATGGAATGGAGGTGTGTGAAGTCACAGAGTGGAGGTGTGTGAAGTCAGAATGGAGTTGTGTGAGTCAAGGAATGGAGGTGTGTGAAGTCAGAATGGAGGTGTGTGAAGTCATAGAATGGAGGTATGTGAAGTCACAGAATGGAGGTGTGTGAAGTCATAGAATGGAGGTGTGTGAAATCATAGAATGGAGGTGTGGGAAGTCAGAGAATGGAGCTGTGTGAAGTCTGAATGGAGGTGTGTGAAGTCACAGAATCTAGGTGTGTGAAGTCATAGAATGGAGGTGTGTGAAGTCATAGAATGGAGGTGTGTGAACCCATAATGGAGGCGTGAGAAATCACAGAATTGTGGTGTGTGAAGTCACAGAATGGAGGTGTGTGAAGTCATAGAAAGGAGGTGTGTGAAGTCAGAACGGAGGTGTGTGAACTCAGATTGGAGGTGTGGGAAGTCACAATGGAGGTGTGTGAATTTATAGAATGGAGGTGTGTGAAGTCACAGAATGGAGGGGTGTGAAGTCAAAGAATGGAGGTGTGTGAAGTGATAGAATGGAGGTGTTTGAAGTCATAGAATGGAGGTGTGTGAAGTCATAGAATGGAGGTGTGTGAAGTCACAGAATGAAGGTGCGTTAAGTCACAGAATGGAGGTTTGTGAACTCAGAATGGAGGTGTGTGAAGTCACAGAATGGAGGTGTGGGAAGTCATAGAATGGAGTTGTGTGAAGTCACAGAATGGAGGTGTGTGAATTAATAGAATGTAGGTGTGAGAAATCATAGAATGGAGGTGTGTGAAGTCACAGAATGGAGGTGTGTGAAGTCACAGAATGGAGGTGCGTGAAGTCACAGAATGGAGGTGTGTGAACTCACAATGGAGGTGTGTGAAGTCAAAGAATGGAGGTGTGTGAAGTCACAGAATTGAGGTCTGTGAAGTCATAGAATAGAGGTGTGTGAAGTGATAATTGAGGTGTGTGAAGTCACGGAATTGCGGTGTGTGAACTCAGAATGCAGGTGTGTTAAGTCAAAGAATGGAAGTGTGTGAAGTCAAAATGGAGGTGTGTGAAGTCACAGAATGGAGGTGTGTGACGTCACAGAATGAAGGTGTTTGTAGTCAAAATTGTGGTGTGTGAAGTCACAAATGGAGGTGTCTGAAGTCAGAATGCAGCTCTGTGAAGTCATTGAATGGAGGTGTGTGAAGTCAGAATGGAGGTGTGTGAACTCATAGAATGGAGTGTGTGAAGTCACAATGGGGGTGTGTGAAGTCATAGAATCGGGGTGTGTGAAGTCAAATTGGAGGTGTGTGAAATCACAGAATGGAGGTGTGTCAACTCAGAAATGAGGAGTGTGAAGTCATAGAATGGAAGTGCGTGAAGTCATAGAATGGATGTTTCTGAAGTAAGAATGATGGTGTGTGAAGTCATAGAATGGAGGTGTGTGAAGTCAAAATGGAGGTGTGTGAACTCATAGAATGAAGGTCTGAGAACTCATAGAATGGAGGTGTGTAAAGTCATGGAATAAAGGTGTGTGAAGTCAAAGAATGCAGGTGTGTGAAGTCAAACAATAAAGGTGTGTGAAGTCACAGAATGGAGGTGTGTGAAATCACAGAATGGAGGTGTGTGAAGTCAAAAAGGTGGTGTGTAGAGTCACAAATGGAGGTGTGTGAACTCATAGAATGGAGGTGTGTGAAGTCACAATGGAGGTGTGTGAAATCATAGAATGGAGGTGTGTGAAGTCACAGTATGGAGGTGTGTGAAGTCATAGAATGAAGCTGTGTGAAGTGAGAATTGAGGTGTGTGAAGTCACAGAATGGAGGTGTGTGAATTCAGAATGGAGGTGTGTGAAGTCACAGAATGGAGGTGTGAAGTCATAGAATGGACGCGTGTGAAGTCATAGAATGGAGGTGTGTGAAGTCATAATGGAGGTGTGTGAAGTCACAGAATTGAGGTGTGTGAAGTCACTGAATGGAGGTGTGTGAAGTCATAGAATGGAGGTGTGTGAAGTCATAGAATGGAGGTGTGTGATCATAGAATGGATGTTTGTGAAGTAAGAATGAAGGTGTTTTAAGTCATAGAATGGAGGTGTGTGAAGGCACAGAATGGAGGTATGTGAAGTCATAGAATGGAGCTGTGTGAAGTCATAATGGAGGTGTGTGAAGTCATAGAATTGAGGTGTTTGAACTCACAATGGCGGTGTGTGAAGTCAAAGAATGGAGGTGTGTGAAGGCATAGAAAGGAATTGTGTGAAGTCATAGAATGGAGGTGTGTGAATCCAGAATTGGGGTGTGTGAAGTCACAGAATTGAGGTGGGTGAACTCAGAATGGAGGTTTGTGAAGACACAGAATGGAGGTGTGTGAAGTCATAGAATGGATGTTTCTGAAGTAGAATGAAGGTGTGTGAAGTCACAGAATGGAGGTGTGTGAAGTCAAAATGGAGGTGTGCGAACTCATAAAATGGAGATGTGTGAAGTCATGGAATAGAGGTGTGTGAAGTCCAAAAATGGAGGTGTGTGAAGTCAAACAATGGTGGTGTGTGAAGTCACAGAATGGCGGTGTGTGAAGTCAACGAATGGAAGTGTGTGAAGTCAAAATGGAGGTGTGTGAAGTCACAGAATGGAGGTGTGTGAGGTCACAGAATGGAGGTGGGTGAAGTCATAGAATGGAGGTGTGTGAAGTCACAGAATGGAGATGTGTGAAGTCATAGAATGGAGGTGTGTGAAATCACAGAATGGAGATGTGAGAAGTCACAGAATGGAGGTGTGTAAAGTCACAGAGTTGAGGTGTGTGAAGTCACAGAATGGAGGTATGTGAAGTCACAGAATGGAGGTGTGTGAAGTCACAGAATGGAGGTGTATGAAGTCAGAATAGAGGTATGCGAAGTCATAGAATGGAGGTGTGTTAAGTCAGAATGGAGCTGTGTGAATTCATAGAATGGAGGGGTGTGAAGTCAGATTGGACGTGTGTGAACTCTTACAATGGAGGTGTGTGAGGTCACAATGGAGGTGTGTGAAGTCAGAATTGTGGTTTTTGAAATCACAGAATGGAGGTGTGTGAAGTCATAGAATGGAGGTGTGTGAAGTCAGATTGCAGGTGTGTGAAGTCAATGAATGGAGGTGTGTGAACTCAGAAAGGAGGAGTGTGAAGTCATAGAATGGAGCTGTGTGAAGTCATAGAATGGAGGTGTGCGAAATCATACAATGGAGGTGTGTGAACTCATAGAATGGAGGTGTGTGCAGTAACAATGTAGGTGTGTGAAATCATAGAATGGAGGTGTGTGAAGTCATAGACTGGAGGTGTGTGAAGTCACAGTAGGCAGGTGTGGGAAGTCACAGAATAGAGTTGTGTGAAGTCACAATGGAGTTGTGCGAATTCGTAGAATGGAGGTGTGTGAAGTCAAAGAATGGAGTTGTGTGAAGTCATAGAATGGAGGTGTATGAAATCACAGAATGGAGGTGTGTGTAGTCACAGAATGGAGATGTGTAAAGTTACAGAGTGGAGGTGTGTGATGTCTCAGAATGGAGGTGTGTGATGTCATAGAATGGAAGTGAGTGAAGTCATAGAATGTTGTTTTTTGAAGTAACAGAATGGAGGTGTGTGAAGTCATAGAATGGAGGTGTGTGAAGTCAGATTAGAAGTGTATGAAGTCACAGAATGGAGGTGTGTCAACTCAGAAAGGAGGTGTGTGAAGTCATAGAATGGAGGTGTGTGAAGTCATAGAACGGAGGTGTGTGAACTCATAGAATGGAGGTTTATGAAGTCACAATGGAGGTGTGTGAAGTCACAGAATGGATGTGTGTGAACTCAGAAAGGAGGTGTGTGAAGTCATAGAATGGAAGTCTGTGAAGTCATAGAATGGAGGTGTGTGAAATCATAGAATGGAGGTGTGTGAAGTCACAGAATTGAGGTGTGTGAAGTCACAGAATTGAGGTGTGTGAACTCAGAATGGAGGTTTGTGAAGACACAGAATGGAGGTTTGTGAAGTCATAGAATGGAGGTGTTTGAAGTCATAGAATGGACTTTCTGAAGTAGAATGAAGGTGTGTGAAGTCCCAGAGTGGAGGTGTGTGAAGTCAAAATGGAGGTGTGGGAACTCATAAAATGGAGATGTGTGAAGTCATGGAATAGAGGTGTGTGAAGTCCAAAAATGGAGGTGTGTGAGGTCAAACAATGGTGGTGGGTGAAGTCACAGAATGGCGGTGTGTGAAGTCAACGAATGGAAGTGTGTGAAGTCAAAATGGAGGTGTGTGAAGTCACAGAATGGAGGTGTGTGAGGTCACAGAATGGAGGTGTGTGAAGTCATAGAATGGAGGTGTGGGAAATCACAGAATGGAGATGTGTGAAGTCACAGAATGGCGGTGTTTGATGTCACAGATTGGAGGTGTGTGAAGTCACAGAAGGGAGGTGTGTGAACTCACAATGGAGGTGTGTGAAGTCCCAGAATGGAGGTGTGTGAAGTCAAACAATAACGGTGTGTGAAGTCACAGAATGGAGGTCTGTGAAGTCATAGAATGGAGGTGTGTTAAGACACAGAATGGAGGTGTGTGACCTCAGAGAATGGAGGTGTGTGAACTCAGAATGGAGGTGTGTGAAGTCACAGAACGGAGATTTCTGCAGTCATAGAATGGAAGTGCGTGAAGTCATAGAATGGATGTTTCTGAAGTAAGAATGAAGGTGTGTGACGTCATAGAATGGAGGTGTGTGAAGTCAAAATGGAGGTGTGTGAACTCATAGAATGGAGGTGTGAGACCTCATAGAATGGAGGTGTGTGAAGTCATGGAATGGAGGTGTGTGAAGTCAAAGAATGGAGGTGTGTGAAGTCAAACAATAAAGGTGTGTGAAGTCACAGAATGGAGGTGTGTGAAATCACAGAATGGAGGTGTGTGAAGTCAAAAAGTTGGTGTGTAGAGTCACAAATGGAGGTGTGTGAACTCATAGAATGGAGGTGTGTGAAGACAAAGAATGGAGGTGTGTGAAGTCATCGAATGGAGGTGTGTGAAGTCATGGAATGGAGGTGTGTGAAGTCACAGAGTGGAGGTGTGTGAAGTCAGAATGGAGTTGTGTAAAGTCAAGGAATGGAGGTGTGTGAAGTCAGAATGGAGGTGTGTGAAGTCATAGAATGGAGGTATGTGAAGTTACAGAATGTAGGTGTGTGAAGTCATAGAATGGAGGTGTGTGAAATCATAGAATGGAGGTGTGGGAAGTCAGAGAATGGAGCTGTGTGAAGTCTGAATGGAGGTGTGCGAAGTCACAGAATGGAGGTGTGTGAAGTCATTTTATGGAGCTGTGTGAAGTCAGAATGGAGGTGTGTAAAGTCACAGAATGGAGGTGTGTGAACTCAGAATGGAGGTGTGTGAAGTCACAGAATCTAGGTGTGTGAAGTCATAGAATGGAGGTGTGTGAAGTCATAGAATGGAGGTGTGTGAACTCATAATGGAGGCATGAGAAATCACAGAATTGTGGTGTGTGGAGTCACAGAATGGAGGTGTGTGAAGTCATAGAATGGAGGTGTGTGAAGTCAGAACGGAGGTGTGTGAACTCAGATTGGAGGTGTGGGAATTCACAATGGAGGTGTGTGAATTTATAGAATGGAGGTGTGTGAAGTCACAGAATGGAGGGGTGTGAAGTCAAAGAATGGAGGTGTGTGAAGTCATAGAATGGAGGTGTGTGAAGTCATAGAATGGAGGTGTGTGAAGTCATAGAATGGAGGTGTGTGAAGTCACAGAATGAAGGTGCGTTAAGTCACAGAATGGAGGTTTGTGAACTCAGAATGTAGGTGTGTGAAGTCACAAAATGGAGGTGTGGGAAGTCATAGAATGGAGTTGTGTGAAGTCACAGAATGGAGGTGTGTGAATTAATAGAATGTAGGTGTGAGAAATCATAGAATGGAGGTTTGTGAAGTCACAGAATGGAGGTGTGTGAAGTCACAGAATGGAGGTGTGTGAACTCACAATGAAGGTGTGTGAAGTCAAAGAATGGAGGTGTGTGAAGTCATAGAATGGAATTGTGTGAAGTCATAGAATGGAGGTGTGTGAAGTGAGAATGGAGGTGTGTGAAGTCACGGAATTGCGGTGTGTGAACTCAGAATGGAGGTGTGTGAAGTCACAGAATGGAGGTTTGTGAAGTCAAAGAATGGAGTTGTGTGAAGTCATAGAATGGTTGTTTCGGAAGTAGAATGAAGATGTGTGAACTCATAGAATGGAGGTGTGTGAAGTCAAAATGGAGGTGTGTGAACTCATAAAATGGTGTGTGAAGTCATGGAATGGAGGTGTGTGAAGTCCAAGAATATAGGTGTGTGAAGTCAAACAATGGTGGTGTGTGAAGTCACAGAATGCAGGTGTGTTAAGTCAAAGAATGGAAGTGTGTGAAGTCAAAATGGAGGTGTGTGAAGTCACAGAATGGAGGTGTGTGAGGTCACAGAATGAAGGTGTTTGAAGTCAAAATTGTGGTGTGTGAAGTCACAAATGGAGGTGTCTGAAGTCAGAATGCAGCTCTGTGAAGTCATTGAATGGAGGTGTGTGAAGTCAGAATGGAGGTGTGTGAACTCATAGAATGGAGTGTGTGAAGTCACAATGGGGGTGTGTGAAGTCATAGAATCGGGGTGTGTGAAGTCAAATTGGAGGTGTGTGAAATCACAGAATGGAGGTGTGTCAACTCAGAAATGAGGAGTGTGAAGTCATAGAATGGAAGTGCGTGAAGTCATAGAATGGATGTTTCTGAAGTGAGAATGAAGGTGTGTGAAGTCATAGAATGGAGGTGTGTGAAGTCAAAATGGAGGTGTGTGAACTCATAGAATGAAGGTCTGAGAACTCATAGAATGGAGGTGTGTGAAGTCATGGAATAAAGGTGTGTGAAGTCAAAGAATGCAGGTGTGTGAAGTCAAACAATAAAGGTGTGTGAAGTCACAGAATGGAGGTGTGTGAAATCACAGAATGGAGGTGTGTGAAGTCAAAAAGGTCGTGTGTAGAGTGACAAATGGAGGTGTGTGAACTCATAGAATGGAGGTGTGTGAAGTCACAATGGAGGTGTGTGAAATCATAGCATGGAGGTGTGTGAAGTCACAGTATGGAGGTGTGTGAAGTCATAGAATGAAGCTGTGTGAAGTGAGAATTGAGGTGTTTGAAGTCACAGAATGGAGGTGTGTGAACTCAGAATGGAGGTGTGTGAAGTCACAGAATGGAGGTGTGAAGTCATAGAATGGACGCGTGTGAAGTCATAGAATGGAGGTGTGTGAACTCACAATGGAGGTGTGTGAAGTCACAGAATGGAGGTGTGTGAAGTCACTGAATGGAGGTGTGTGAAGTCATAGAATGGAGGTGTGTGAAGTCATAGAATGGAGGTGTGTGATCATAGAATGGATGTTTGTGAAGTAAGAATGAAGGTGTTTTAAGTCATAGAATGGAGGTGTGTGAAGGCACAGAATGGAGGTATGTGAAGTCATAGAATGGAGCTGTGTGAAGTCATAATGGAGGTGTGTGAAGTCATAGAATTGAGGTGTGTGAACTCACAATGAAGGTGTGTGAAGTCAAAGAATGGAGGTGTGTGAAGTCATAGAAATGAATTGTGTGAAGTCATAGAATGGAGGTGTGTGAAGCCAGAATTGGGGTGTGTGAAGTCACAGAATTGAGGTGGGTGAACTCAGAATGGAGGTTTGTGAAGACACAGAATGGAGGTTTGTGAAGTCATAGAATGGAGGTGTGTGAAGTCCTAGAATGGATGTTTCTGAAGTAGAATGAAGGTGTGTGAAGTCACAGAATGGAGGTGTGTGAAGTCAAAATGGAGGTGTGCGAACTCACAAAATGGAGATGTGTGAAGTCATGGAATAGAGGTGTGTGAAGTCCAAAAATGGAGGTGTGTGAAGTCAAACAATGGTGGTGTGTGAAGTCACAGAATGGCGGTGTGTGAAGTCCACGAATGGAAGTGTGTGAAGTCAAAATGGTGGTGTGTGAAGTCACAGAATGGAGGTGTGTGAGGTCACAGAATGGAGGTGTGTGAAGTCATAGAATGGAGGTGTGTGAAGTCAAAGAATGGAGGTGTGCGAAGTCAAAGAATGGAGGTGTGTGAAGTCATAGAATGGAGGTGTGTGAAGTCATAGAATGGAGGTGTGTGAAGTCATAGAATGAAGGTGTGTGAAGTCACAGAATGAAGGTGTGTTAAGTCACAGAACGGAGGTGTGTGAACTCAGAATGGAGATGTGTGAAGTCCCAGAATGGAGGTGTGGGAAGTCATAGAATGGAGTTGTGTGAAGTCACAGAATGGAGATGTGTGAATTCATAGAATCGAGGTGTGTGAAATCATAGAATGGAGGTGTGTGAAGTCACAGAATGGAGGTGTGTGAAGTCACAGAATGGAGGTGTGTGAAGTCACAGAATTGAGGTGTGTGAACTCACAATGGAGGTGTGTGAAGTCAAAGAATGGAGGTGTGTGAAGTAATAGAAAGGAAGTGTGTGAAGTCATAGAATGAAGGTGTGTGAAGCCAGAATTGAGGTGTGTGAAGACACAGAATTGAGGTGCGTGAACTCAGAATGAAGGTGTGTAAAGTCAAAGAATGGAGGTTTGTGAAGTCATAGAATGGAGGTGTGTGAAGTCATAGAATGGATGTTTCTGAAGTAGAATGGAGGTGTGTGAAGTCACAGAATGGAGGTGTGTGAAGTCACAGAATGGAGGTGTGTGAACTCACAATGGAGGTGTGTGAAGTGAAAGAATGGAGGTGTGTGAAGTCATAGAATGGAAGTGTGTGAAGTCATAGAATGAAGGTGTGTGAAGCCAGAATTGAGGTGTGTGAAGACACAGAATTGAGGTGTGTGAACTCAGAATGAAGGTGTGTGAAGTCAAAGAATGGAGGTGTGTGAAGTCATAGAATGGAGGTGTGTGAAGTCATAGAATGGAGGTATGTGAAGTCATAGAATGGACGTTTGTGAACTCATAGAATGGAGGTCTGTAAAGTCATAGAATGGATGTTTTTGAAGTAAGAATGTAGGGGTGTGAAGTCATAGAATGGAGGTGTGTGCAGTCAAAATGGTGGTATGTGAACTCATGGAATGGATGTGTGTGAACTGATAGAGTTGAGGTGAGTGAAGTCATGGAATGAAGGTGTGTGAAGTCAAAGAATGGACGTGTGTGAAGTCAAACAATGGAGGTGTGCGAAGTCACAGAATGGAGGTGTGTGAAGTCAAAGAATGGAAGTGTGTGAAGTCAAAATGGAGGTGTGTGAAGTCACAGAATGGAGGTTTGTGAAGTCACAGAATGGAGGTTTGTGAAGTCAAAATGGTGGTGTGTAAAGTCACAAATGGAGGTGTGTGAAGTCACAGAATGTAGGTGTGTGAACTCAGAATGGAGGTGTGTGAAGTCCCAGAATGGAAGTTTGGGAAGTCATAGAATGGAGTTGTGTGAAGTCACAGAATGGAGATGTGTGAATTCATAGAATCGAGGTGTGTAAAGTCATAGAATGGAGGTGTGTGAAGTCACAGAATTGATGTTTGTGAAGTCAGAATGGAGGTGTGTGAACTCACAATGGAGGTGTGTGAAGTCAAAGAATGGAGGTGTGTGAAGTCAAAGAATGGAAGTGTGTGAAGTCATAGAATGGAGGTGTGTGAAGTCATAGAATGGAGGTGTGTGAAGACATAAAATGGAGGTGTGTGAAGTCACAGAATTGATTTTTGTGAGGTCAGAATGGAGGTGTGTGAAGTCAGAATGGAGGTTTGTGAAGTCAGAGAATGGAGGTGTGTGAAGTCATACAATGGAGGTGTGTGAAGTCATAGAATGGAGGTGTGTGAAGTCACAGAACTGATGTTTGTGAAGTCAGAATGGAGGTTTGTGAACTCACAATGGAGGTGTGTGAAGTCAAATACTGGAGGTGTGTGAAGTCACAGAATTGATGTTTGTAAAGTCAGAATGGAGGTGTGTGAAGTCAGAATGGAAGTGTGTGAAGTCATAGAATGGAGGTGTGTGAAGTCACAATGCAGGTGTGTGAACTCATAGAATGGAGATGTGTGAAGTCACACAATGGAGGTGTGTGAAGTCATAGAATGGAGGTGTGTGAAGTCATAGAATTGAGGTGTGTGAAGTCATAGAATGGAGGTGTGCGAAGTCAAAGAATGGAGGTGTGTGAAGTCATAGAATGGAGGTGTGTGAAGTCATAGAATGGAGGTGTGTGAAGTCATAGAATGAAGGTGTGTGAAGTCACAGAATGAAGGTGTGTTAAGTCACAGAACGGAGGTGTGTGAACTCAGAATGGAGATGTGTGAAGTCCCAGAATGGTGGTGTGGGAAGTCATAGAATGGAGTTGTGTGAAGTCACAGAATGGAGATGTGTGAATTCATAGAATCGAGGTGTGTGAAGTCATAGAATGGAGGTGTGTGAAGTCAGAATGGAGTTGAATGAAGTCATAGAATGGAGGTGTGTGATGTCAGAATGGAGGTGTGTGAAGTCATAGAATGGAGGTGTGTGAAGTCAGAATGGAGGTGTGTGAACACACAGAATGGAGGTGTGTGAAGTCACAGTGGAGGTGTGTGAAGTCATAGAATGGAGGTGTTTGAAGTCACAGAATGGAGGTGTGTGAAGTCACAGAATGGAGGTGTGTGAAGTCATAGAATGGAGGTGTGTGAAGTCATAGAATGGAGGTGTGTGAAGTCATAATGTAGGTGTGTGAAGTCACAGAATTGAGGTGTGTGAAGTCACAGAATGGAGGTGTGTGAAGTCATAAATTGGAGGTGTGTGAAGTCATTGAATGGAGGTGCGTGAAGTCATAGAATGGATGTTTGTGAAGTAAGACTGAAGCTGTGTTAAGTCATAGAATGGAGGTGTGTGAAGTCACAGAATTGATGTTTGTGAGGTCAGAATGGAGGTGTGTGAAGTCAGAATTGAGGTTTGTGAAGTCAGAGAATGGAGGTGTGTGAAGTCATAGAATGGAGGTGTGTGAAGTCACAGAATTGATGTTTGTGAAGTCAGAATGGAGTGTGTGAACTCACAATGGAGGTGTGTGAAGTCAAAGAATGGAGGTGTGTGAAGTCACAGAATGGATGTTTGTGAAGTCAGAATGGAGGTTTGTGAAGTCAGAATGGAGGTGTGTGAAGTCATAGAATGGAGGTGTGTGAAGTCACAATGCAGGTGTGTGAACGCATAGAATGGAGATGTGTGAAGTCACAGAATGGAGGTGTGTGAAGTCACAGAATGGAGGTGTGTGAAGTCATAGAATGGAGGTGTGTGAAGTCATAGAATGGAGGTGTGTGAAGTCATAAAATGGACGTTTGTGAACTCATAGAATGGAGGTCTGTAAAGTCATAGAATGGATGTTTTTGAACTAAGAATGTAGGAGTGTGAAGTCATAGAATGGAGGTGTGTGCAATCAAAATGGTGGTATGTGAACTCATGGAATGGATGTGTGTGAACTGATAGAGTTGAGGTGAGTGAAGTCATGGAATGAAGGTGTGTGAAGTCAAAGAATGGAGGTGTGCGAAGTCACAGAATGGAGGTGTGTGAAGTCAAAGAATGGAAGTGTGCGAAGTCAAAATGGAGGTGTGTGAAGTCACAGAATGGAGGTTTGTGAAGTCACAGAATGGAGGTTTGTGAAGTCAAAATGGTGGTGTGTAAAGTCACAAATGGAGGTGTGTGAAGTCACAGAATGTAGGTGTGTGAACTCAGAATGGAGGTGTGTGAAGTCCCAGAATGGAAGTTTGGGAAGTCATAGAATGGAGTTGTGTGAAGTCACAGAATGGAGATGTGTGAATTCATAGAATCGAGGTGTGTGAAGTCATAGAATGGAGGTGTGTGAAGTCACAGAATTGATGTTTGTGAAGTCAGAATGGAAGTGTGTGAACTCACAATGGAGGTGTGTGAAGTCAAAGAATGGAGGTGTGTGAAGTCAAAGAATGGAAGTGTGTGAAGTCATAGAATGGAGGTGTGTGAAGTCATAGAATGGAGGTGTGTGAAGACATAAAATGGAGGTGTGTGAAGTCACAGAATTGATTTTTGTGAGGTCAGAATGGAGGTGTGTGAAGTCAGAATGGAGGTTTGTGAAGTCAGAGAATGGAGGTGTGTGAAGTCATACAATGGAGGTGTGTGAAGTCATAGAATGGAGGTGTGTGAAGTCACAGAACTGATGTTTGTGAAGTCAGAATGGAGGTTTGTGAACTCACAATGGAGATGTGTGAAGTCAAATACTGGAGGTGTGTGAAGTCACAGAATTGATGTTTGTAAAGTCAGAATGGAGGTGTGTGAAGTCAGAATGGAAGTGTGTGAAGTCATAGAATGGAGGTGTGTGAAGTCACAATGCAGGGTGTGTGAACTCATAGAATGGAGATGTGTGAAGTCACACAATGGAGGTGTGTGAAGTCATAGAATGGAGGTGTGTGAAGTCATAGAATTGAGGTGTGTGAAGTCATAGAATGGAGGTGTGTGAAGTCATAGAATTGACGTTTGTGAACTCATAGAATGGAGGTCTGTAAAGTCATAGAATGGATGTTTTTGAAGTAAGAATGTAGGGGTGTGAAGTCATAGAATGGAGGAGTGTGCAATCAAAATGTTGGTATGTGAACTCATAGAAAGGATGTGTGTGAACTGATAGAGTGGAGGTGTGTGAAGTCATGGAATGGAGGTGTGTGAAATCAAAGAATGGAGATGTGTGAAGTCACACAATGGAGGTGTGTGAAGTCAAAGAATGGAGGTGTGTGAAGTAATAGAAAGGAAGTGTGTGAAGTCATAGAATGAAGGTGTGTGAAGCCAGAATTGAGGTGTGTGAAGACACAGAATTGAGGTGCGTGAACTCAGAATGAAGGTGTGTAAAGTCAAAGAATGGAGGTTTGTGAAGTCATAGAATGGAGGTGTGTGAAGTCATAGAATGGATGTTTCTGAAGTAGAATGGAGGTGTGTGAAGTCACAGAATGGAGGTGTGTGAAGTCACAGAATGGAGGTGTGTGAACTCACAATGGAGGTGTGTGAAGTGAAAGAATGGAGGTGTGTGAAGTCATAGAATGGAAGTGTGTGAAGTCATAGAATGAAGGTGTGTGAAGCCAGAATTGAGGTGTGTGAAGACACAGAATTGAGGTGTGTGAACTCAGAATGAAGGTGTGTGAAGTCAAAGAATGGAGGTGTGTGAAGTCATAGAATGGAGGTGTGTGAAGTCATAGAATGGAGGTATGTGAAGTCATAGAATGGACGTTTGTGAACTCATAGAATGGAGGTCTGTAAAGTCATAGAATGGATGTTTTTGAAGTAAGAATGTAGGGGTGTGAAGTCATAGAATGGAGGTGTGTGCAGTCAAAATGGTGGTATGTGAACTCATGGAATGGATGTGTGTGAACTGATAGAGTTGAGGTGAGTGAAGTCATGGAATGAAGGTGTGTGAAGTCAAAGAATGGACGTGTGTGAAGTCAAACAATGGAGGTGTGCGAAGTCACAGAATGGAGGTGTGTGAAGTCAAAGAATGGAAGTGTGTGAAGTCAAAATGGAGGTGTGTGAAGTCACAGAATGGAGGTTTGTGAAGTCACAGAATGGAGGTTTGTGAAGTCAAAATGGTGGTGTGTAAAGTCACAAATGGAGGTGTGTGAAGTCACAGAATGTAGGTGTGTGAACTCAGAATGGAGGTGTGTGAAGTCCCAGAATGGAAGTTTGGAAGTCATAGAATGGAGTTGTGTGAAGTCACAGAATGGAGATGTGTGAATTCATAGAATCGAGGTGTGTAAAGTCATAGAATGGAGGTGTGTGAAGTCACAGAATTGATGTTTGTGAAGTCAGAATGGAGGTGTGTGAACTCACAATGGAGGTGTGTGAAGTCAAAGAATGGAGGTGTGTGAAGTCAAAGAATGGAAGTGTGTGAAGTCATAGAATGGAGGTGTGTGAAGTCATAGAATGGAGGTGTGTGAAGACATAAAATGGAGGTGTGTGAAGTCACAGAATTGATTTTTGTGAGGTCAGAATGGAGGTGTGTGAAGTCAGAATGGAGGTTTGTGAAGTCAGAGAATGGAGGTGTGTGAAGTCATACAATGGAGGTGTGTGAAGTCATAGAATGGAGGTGTGTGAAGTCACAGAACTGATGTTTGTGAAGTCAGAATGGAGGTTTGTGAACTCACAATGGAGGTGTGTGAAGTCAAATACTGGAGGTGTGTGAAGTCACAGAATTGATGTTTGTAAAGTCAGAATGGAGGTGTGTGAAGTCAGAATGGAAGTGTGTGAAGTCATAGAATGGAGGTGTGTGAAGTCACAATGCAGGTGTGTGAACTCATAGAATGGAGATGTGTGAAGTCACACAATGGAGGTGTGTGAAGTCATAGAATGGAGGTGTGTGAAGTCATAGAATTGAGGTGTGTGAAGTCATAGAATGGAGGTGTGCGAAGTCACAGAATGGAGGTGTGTGAAGTCAAAGAATGGAAGTGTGCGAAGTCAAAAATGGAGGTGTGTGAAGTCACAGAATGGAGGTTTGTGAAGTCACAGAATGGAGGTTTGTGAAGTCAAATGGTGGTGTGTAAAGTCACAAATGGAGGTGTGTGAAGTCACAGAATGTAGGTGTGTGAACTCAGAATGGAGGTGTGTGAAGTCCAGAATGGAAGTTTGGGAAGTCATAGAATGGAGTTGTGTGAAGTCACAGAATGGAGATGTGTGAATTCATAGAATCGAGGTGTGTGAAGTCATAGAATGGAGGTGTGTGAAGTCACAGAATTGATGTTTGTGAAGTCAGAATGGAAGTGTGTGAACTCACAATGGAGGTGTGTGAAGTCAAAGAATGGAGGTGTGTGAAGTCAAAGAATGGAAGTGTGTGAAGTCATAGAATGGAGGTGTGTGAAGTCATAGAATGGAGGTGTGTGAAGACATAAATGGAGGTGTGTGAAGTCACAGAATTGATTTTTGTGAGGTCAGAATGGAGGTGTGTGAAGTCAGAATGGAGGTTTGTGAAGTCAGAGAATGGAGGTGTGTGAAGTCATACAATGGAGGTGTGTGAAGTCATAGAATGGAGGTGTGTGAAGTCACAGAACTGATGTTTGTGAAGTCAGAATGGAGGTTTGTGAACTCACAATGGAGATGTGTGAAGTCAAATACTGGAGGTGTGTGAAGTCACAGAATTGATGTTGTAAAGTCAGAATGGAGGTGTGTGAAGTCAGAATGGAAGTGTGTGAAAGTCATAGAATGGAGGTGTGTGAAGTCACAATGCAGGTGTGTGAACTCATAGAATGGAGATGTGTGAAGTCACACAATGGAGGTGTGTGAAGTCATAGAATGGAGGTGTGTGAAGTCATAGAATTGAGGTGTGTGAAGTCATAGAATGGAGGTGTGTGAAGTCATAGAATTGACGTTTGTGAACTCATAGAATGGAGGTCTGTAAAGTCATAGAATGGATGTTTTTGAAGTAAGAATGTAGGGGTGTGAAGTCATAGAATGGAGGAGTGTGCAATCAAAATGTTGGTATGTGAACTCATAGAAAGGATGTGTGTGAACTGATAGAGTGGAGGTGTGTGAAGTCATGGAATGGAGGTGTGTGAAATCAAAGAATGGAGATGTGTGAAGTCACACAATGGAGGTGTGTGAAGTCAAAGAATGGAGGTGTGTGAAGTAATAGAAAGGAGTGTGTGAAGTCATAGAATGAAGGTGTGTGAAGCCAGAATTGAGGTGTGTGAAGACACAGAATTGAGGTGCGTGAACTCAGAATGAAGGTGTGTAAAGTCAAAGAATGGAGGTTTGTGAAGTCATAGAATGGAGGTGTGTGAAGTCATAGAATGGATGTTTCTGAAGTAGAATGGAGGTGTGTGAAGTCACAGAATGGAGGTGTGTGAAGTCACAGAATGGAGGTGTGTGAACTCACAATGGAGGTGTGTGAAGTGAAAGAATGGAGGTTGTGTGAAGTCATAGAATGGAAGTGTGTGAAGTCATAGAATGAAGGTGTGTGAAGCCAGAATTGAGGTGTGTGAAGACACAGAATTGAGGTGTGTGAAC